>CP137666.1:56508468-56652588 GCA_037976565.1 Mesocentrotus franciscanus
TTAGAGTTTAGATAGTTTAAGAAAATACACAACCAATATTATAATAATCACCATCTTAGTTTGGTATTTTTTCTTCAAAATCAATCGATATACCACTAATTTAAATATATTGTTAAGATCATTTATATTTTAAACAGTAGCTTATAGTGGCATTATATTTACTTTATAAATGGTTGCTTTTAAAACTTAATTTTTAGTTGTAATATTCTTTTCGTCATTCACTTACAATTTAGATGAGTTTGTAAACTTCTTTTTCATGTCAAAAGTGATTTTGATTTTTCAACAAAGCTCCCATACGTCGGTTAATTAGCTTTAATTATTTGCACTTTGATTCTCAGAAATTTGTCATTTTGAACTGATATACATCTATTTTGTCATGTAACTAAGCTGCGTAGAATTCTTTTGGCCAGATTCGGGGAAAATATAATCGCATAGTTGAAATGTTTATGTCTAGTCATTTTAGAATGCAAAGCTGCTTTTAAATCTTTATGTTATTCTTCCAATCAAACGGATTTTAATTAGATTTTAATTATTCTACGTGTTCTGAGATATCCCTCGTTTAATAGTTCAGAATCATTTCTCACGTGTGTACTTGAAACAAGTTTTAGCCTAGTAGGTCGATCAAGAGGTTGCGAGTGTGGACGCAGTTAGTTACAAGAACATTAAATATTTCCTTCAAAAAGACTAGCTTGTCTAGACATGTCATATTGAATTTATGAATGTATATTAACCTAAACCATTCTTTAAAATATGTGTCCATGTCAGTTGACATGAATAGATGATTCGATTTGAAAGAAAGAAGCAAAGACACGGTTTTAACGAATGGAACGTATATGCTGCATCAATCTTGAATACATATTGAATCCATCTGAATGTATCCAAGCTCAAATTCATACCCCAGTCACACCGCCAAACCGACTCCAAAGTGATCGGTGATTGGCCATTCGGAGTCATGTAAAATGTTTGTGCGGGTTTGAAGTCGGTCCTGTCGGTGTGATTTACTGGTATATCATGGAGGAGCCCTAACCTGTCCAATCGTTGATCGGGTAACCTGCAGAAGATTGGTAGTCACCACAACTAGAGGGAGGGAAGGATGGACAGAGAGAAAGGTATATATACATATATATATAGAGAGAGAGAGAGAGAGAGAATGAGAGAGAGAGGGAGAGAGAGAGAAAGCATTTCAGGGGAACAAATGTAAAAAAAAAAGAGGAAGAACAAAATGAGGAACATTAACACCGAACGTTTACCATGTTTACTGACCAACCCCCCTCTCTCTCTCTCTCCCTATCCTTTTCTCCGTCTCGATCTCTATGTTGGGGCGCTCTATCTCTATGGTGCTCCCTTCCAAAGCCTACGTATATTATTATGTACAGCTAGCCTACTAGGAAACAATCACAGGTTGAAATGTTTCTTTTTACAAATAGAAAACAAGTAAATAATTGTTCGAAGTTAAAGGCAGCGATTTCCACGAACGTTGCAACACAGAAATGCAACTAAAAAAATCCATACGTATGAAATCTTCTTTTGGTTGCCAATAATAGAAAATAATATTGTTGCATGCACACTTCAACCGAAAAATGAACATTCAAGTGTAAGTTAATCAAATGCAAAAGTAGTGTAACAGAATAAAATAAACCGGAAATTGTGGAAACCTATCATTGGACCTTTCAGGGCCATTTATTCGAAAGTGCTGTATCTGAAACTGTGCAATCACTGTTTGTTTTGCCTTCACTTTGTTGAACTAATAGTAAACATGGTAAAGACCAATCATGATCGGTAAATAGAGAGCAGGTTAGACAAAGGTATAGGCTACAAAAGTGTGATAGCAAAGTTAAATTCAGCCAGTGTTCCAGGCAAGTCCAGCCTCGAAGCCATAATAAGAGTGGCCGTGACCTTGGCCTCGGACCATGTCGCATTGACAACGCTTATGGAAGGTATCATTTCTAATGCTTATGAATTCAATGGTGCGGATATTTTCATGAGTTGAAAGAATGAAAATATTTGCACTATTGAACGAATTAAAAACATTCATTATTTGTTTTATACAACATCTTTCAACAAATTATGCTTTGCTCCTTAAATTAAAGATAAATCAAAGTTAGAGTCAGGCCTTCTCGATTACATTCAGATTGCCTTCGCGTCAGATGCGCGCAGCTAATATAACAATGGGATGCACGCAGGGCAGAAGAGACGTACGCAGTCTGCATATAACCAAAAATGCACGCTCGTTGAATAGTACTACGGCGAATAGTACCAAAAATGCACGCCCGAGCAATAGTATATCTATTAAATATCATGTGACCAACAATCATCCAATCAAATGACAAGGATTTACTTCGGTGTTGTATAAAACAATATATTACATAGCTTAGACAGATACCGAAATGTGATTGGTCCAGAGCTCGTCACGTGATATCAATTGCAAGGATCGTAATTGTTATATTTTACTGGCCGGTCACTTTCCAGTGTTATATTCACCAGCTGGTGAAATTAATATATTTTTAATCAATGCATGTCGCCCTCTTGAGGACTGTATGTCACCCATTACACACATTATACCAATATATGAGGTCAATATTTTTTTATCATATTTTTTTTCTCGAATTTCTTTTTTTCCATTGAAATTATTTTTGCCACATTTTTTTCCCCCCAAAAGGCCTTTTTTTTTTAAATAATTTTTTTTTTGGATAAGATTATGTTTTCTCGAATTATCTCGAAAATTTTGTTTTCAAATTTTTGTTTTCACTTTTTTTTTTTTAAATTTTGTTTGTCCTCGAAAAAAAAAATGGAAACAAATTTCGGGCCAAAAAAATTGACCCCCCAAATTTTCAAACCAAGTCTATCTAATATAGCAGATATTGACTAGCAGGGGGTATATAACATTCTTCAGACCTGAAGGAGTTATATTTTCCTCGTGACCATATTTTCGGGAAAATTTAACCACTTGGGAAAATATAACTCCCTTCAGCGGTCCGAAGAATGTTATATTACACCCCCTGCCAGTCAATATCTGTATAATAACAATTTTGTTTACCACAGGAAGCCTCAGCAGCTTCAATGGTGTTCATCTTGAGGGCCCCGCAATAATCATTACTGGCGCAATTGCCAAGTACCCATTTACACCTGGATGGAGAGTGGCAAATTGATGTAATTTAATCATTGTCAGAGGACCTAAGTGCCGGGCTGGGATTCAGTTTTAGTTTAGTTTCAGTTTCAGTTTTAGTTTATTTTCATATTTCACATGTTGTATAATACATGTACATCGTTAAATTTGGCATGTTACATTTTTTTCATTATTTTGGTTGTATTTATACAAACGAAGAGAATAATACATAAGGCTAAGTTAAATAAAGGGAGAAATATGATGGAGCCTAAAGAGAAAGCAATGCTTGTAGGTCATAGGCTCCGGAAGTTATAACAATGAAATAGTCTTGTGTTTTTTAGATAACGTGATGGGATTATAAAATTGAAACTTATTCTAAGGGAAAGGTAAACATTGGTCAAAATTATACTTAGCAATACTTATATTACATTTTCACTACCTGTATACGCAATGGCAATTCACATATATAGGAGCATATATATAGGAGATGTTATGCGTAGACAAATTAAGTGTAGCCGCGCTGGCAAAGGCACTGATTGGCAATGACGCCAACATCTTGGTATAATGGAACAAAACATGAATATAACATTTTTGCGATATACATATATTTAAAGCTATATATGTTTGCCTGGTGATAAGCCGTCACACCCACCCGCCGTAATTAATGCACTGAAACTCAACAGCAGGAGCGCGAAATGCATAACTCGTCGCTGCTAGGTCGGACAGACATTAACCACAAACAAAGCACGCACTCCGCACTCCGGCCACCGAAGCACAATAACATCCCAGCAGGCGAAGGCAATGCCCGTCACCAGGCACAAGGCAACAACAGCAATCGACAATATTATTAAAAGAACATCATGCCTCTTCTTCCAGTAAAGCGTAATTGCTTAGGAGATGACGTTTCAGATTGCGCTTGAACGAATATAGTGAAGTCGATTCTGTGAATTCATTAGGGAGGTCATTCCAAAGCTTAGGGCCCGTAAACGTAATATTTTTTTGAGCAAACAAAGTTCGTGTAAGGGGAAAGTGAAAAAGGTTACTTTGGCGAGTGGAATAATAATGGATTATATTATTTCGCACGAAGAGTGCACAAGTTACTGCCGGTAACTCGTTTACAGATAATTGATACATAAACACTCCTACATTGTACAAACATGTGTGTATACACATCAACAATTCGGAGAACTTTGTTATTAAAAACAGTTGACTAGTATGGGAAAGGAATCCCGCATGATTTATGTTTCTTATTGCCCGTTTTTGAATAATGAGAAGTTTTTCAAGTTGAGCTTTGGTCCCGTTTCCCAGGCAATAATGCCGTAGTTAAGGTAGGGTAAAATTAATGTGTTATACAGAGATAACAAAATGTGGGTTGGGAACTCGTGTTTTAGTTTATTTAATATACCGTGTTTCTAGAAATCAGTTTGCACAAGTAGTTTACATGTATCTTCCATGATAAATCACTGTCAATGTAGATACCAAGAAATTTTGTGGATTCGACCTTGTTTAAATTTGTATTGTCTATTAAAATATTACCTGGTAGGGATTTTATACAATTGCTAAACAGCATAAAGTGGGTTTTACTGACATTTAATGATAGTTTGTTTGCATTATTTTATCCATGCTTGTACCAGCTTAAGTTCACTATTTACATTCCTCAGGAGATTGAGGACTGAAAAAAGATGGACCAGTATATATACACAATTGTTTTTCGAGAAAATGTAGTTTGTAAACGGGGGATGAGAAAATCATACCTTTTTCTGGTAGGATTTTTAAAATACAAATTACAGCCATGACTTACAAGTTGCCTTTTTTGTTTTGTCTACATAGTGTCACGCTGGATGGACACTCAATATTTGACGAAGGTGATGAAACAAAATATCTTAAAATCTACCAAAATAATATAAATGCTTGGTTATTAAGAAAAAATGTATACACTCACAAATTTTCATACCTAGATATTTGTTATGGTTTTGGCGAAAAAACTCACCATCTTATAAATACAATTATATTTTATGCAAAATATTTTATTTATAAAACAAAGTATGAAGAAAAAAACTTTCATTTTTACGTTTGACAAAAGAACTAGATTTTCTTCAACAAGTACAATATATAACTGCATTCAGAAAAGGAAAACAGAATACACACAAACAAAAGTAGAGACCTCTAATTTAATTTGATATTTAATTAATTATTTTACATGTTCATTTGTTTACTTTGAATTGTATTGTATTTGTTATGCAGATCGAATGTTATAATGAACAACGATTGTAAATATTTTTGATTTGAAGCAATAAAAAAAGAATAATAATAATAAATCAATAAAATCTACCAAAACAGTGTATCAAAACGTTATGTTAGTGATAATGAATGTGAATGCAGAGCTATCTGGGAGAGCAGGTCCAGAAATGGACTTGAAATGAGACCACTCTGTTGAATTAAAACTAAAGTAATAATAATAACAATAACAAGACAGGTACATGTAGTAATTTTACACCTATCTGTTGTTATCAAGATATTCCATGGAAACATTTCACATAATAATGACAATAATAAAGCTTGTATAGCAAATAATGTCTCCGAGTCTTTGTAATAGTGACAAAAGATATTCCCCTTTCAGAAAAAAAAATCCATTGGAATCTAGTCAATGATTTTCAGTCAAATATTGCTAGAAAGTATGCACCAAATCGCGCCAAATGAGTTTCAAAAATTCAATTTTCTTTCAACTTGTGAGGAGGCCACATCCCCCCTCAGACACCCCATGTCCGCGCATGCGCGGAACGTGGCGCTCACGCACCACTTCATATTTTACTCCATTGTTTCCTCCCACATTTTTAAAAGGATTGACGCCCGTGCTGGCTGACGGCCTCCAGACGGCCGTCAAGAAGTGTCTTCTGTTATATAGTACACCTCCACAATAGATCAGATTAAAATAACGACATGATGTTGTGATTTCTATCTATCAAGAATTAAAAAATCATATTGTCACAATCATTAAATTTTTCATGAAAAGAGGTAAGAAAAAAATATTTTCCAACTTGAAGGCCAACATTCTATATATCTACATGTATTATCCTGGCTGGCGGCCTCGAGACGACCGTCAAGAAGTGTTCTCTATAGTACATCTCCACAATGGATCAGATAAAAAAAAGACGAAAGGCAACATTGACTAACGAAGTTACGTGCATTGAGAAATCAAAGAAAACCTCAAGGTTCTTCGTCATCCTCTGGAAATTTTGTCCATGAAAACTAAGAAGGCGGCGATTGTTTATCACTTACTTGTTCTTTCTTAAGTTCATTCATACAATGATAATTCATTTACTCACATTCATATGTATTTATACATTAATGCAAAGATTACATCATTATCCATGTACATCTATTCTTACAAACATGCTTTAATTAATTCATTTATTACATTTATTCATTAGTATAATCTTTATTTCTTGTATTCATTTATTTGCATTCATACAGACATTCGTGCATCACATATTGATTTACATATTCATAGCCATACATGCTTTCATTGGTATACAATCATATATACAGACAAATTTTCGCAGAGCAGTTATTGTCGCAAGACAACGTGTCGTACAACCTGTACGACATAGACCGGCGGATACATTCCCCTGTCAATGGACGATCTAAAAAATGTGAATATTATTTTACCATAAATATAAGCCCGTTGAAGGTTTCAGGTGGCCTCTGCTTAATATCGCTATACAATACAATAATCTCCAATGAAAATAGGTAATAAATCTGTATGGGCTAGTTGCGATGATTTATTAAAGGGGGCATATTTTCTCAAGGCCGACATGATTGATCCCTTGAGACAAACCTAGGAATACTTTTGTATTGGCGTTTGGTTTAAATGATTACAGTGCCACGTGAACACAGTCATACACAAAATAATTATAAAAATACATAATACAGCGTTGAAGGAAAGAAAAACAAGCTTCCACCGTACTTTAAGAAATCGTCATTCCATTTGGAGAAGTGGATTATTCACTGAAGTAGATTTTTTAAATTTCCCTATTTTGTTTTTGTTTTGTTTGTTTGATCAAGTACTTGAGAGACTTGCCCTTGTTCAATCTTCGTTTTGTTTTGTAATTACGTGGTAACTTAAAAAAAAAAATAATAATGTACACAAATATGTTTAGGCCTCCGTCCACCGAAGTTGGTGCGGGATGCATTATGTTTTCGGGTTGTCCGTCCGTCCATCCGTCCGTCCCGCTTTCTCGTTATCGCGTTTCTCAAGAACCACTTGAGGGATATGAACTTCAACTGGATGATAGTATGTATCACCAAAGATAGTGAGCACTAATTTTGTTTTTGTTGTTGCTAAACGGGGGGGGGGCAATGCTTTTTATACTCAACTACAACCCCCCCACCCCCTTGAGCCCCAGGGGAGGGGGCCCGTCTTCTTTTTTTTTAAACAAAAAAGGGTGTTTTTACAAGATTGGGGGGCCAGCCCGAAATTTTTTTGGCTATTTTGAACCCCCTGGCCCGCAAGTGACGTTTTCCGGATCCTGGCATCTACTAACACAATAGTGACCATAAAAAGCAGTGCATGATAACGTCTTTTAAAATCAGGTAACTGTTTAAACAGTTTGACCCAATAACGATGCAGAGCATCGTCCACGAGCCGCGTAGCTGTGAGGCGATTTTTTTTTTTTGGGGCTACAATATATTTTGAACCCCCGTCAGTGAAGTTTTCCTGGCATCAACTTACAAAATGGTGACCATAAAAAGCAGTGCATGATAACGTCTTTAAAATCAAGTAACAGTTTCAATTACAGTTTGACCCAATGTCGATGTAGAGCATCGTCCACGAGCCGCATAGCGGCGAGGCGAATTTTTTTGGCTATTTTGAACCCCCTGGCCCGCAAGTGATGTTTTCCGGATCCTGGCATCTCCTAACACAATGGTGACCATAAAAAGCAGTGCATGATAACGTCTTTTAAAATCAGGTAAATGTTTAAACAGTTTGACCCAATAACGATGCAGAGCATCGTCCACGAGCCGCGTAGCTGCGAGGCAATTTTTTTTTTTTTTTTTTTTTTTGGGGGCTATTTTGAACCCCCGTAAGTGTAGTTTTGCTGGCATTTACTAACACAATGGAGACCATTAAAAGCAGTGCAAGATAATGTCTTTTTAAATCAAGTAACAGTTTCAATTACAGTTTGAGCATGTCGATGCAGAGCATCGTCCACGAGCCGCATAGCGGCGAGGCGAAAGTTTTTTGGCTATTTTGAACCCCCTGGCCGCAAGTGATGTTTTCCGGATCCTGGCATCTACTAACACAATGGTGACCATAAAAAGCAGTGCATGATAACGTCTTTTAAAATCAGGTAACTGTTTAAACAGTTTGACCCAATAACGATGCAGAGCATCGTCCACGAGCCGCGTAGCTGTGAGGCGATTTTTTTTTTTTGGGCTACAATATATTTCGAACCCCCGTCAGTGAAGTTTTCCTGGCATCAACTTACAAAATGGTGACCATAAAAAGCAGTGCATGATAACGTCTTTTAAAATCAAGTAACAGTTTCAATTACAGTTTGACCCAATGTCGATGTAGAGCATCGTCCACGAGCCGCATAGCGGCGAGGCGAATTTTTTTGGCTATTTTGAACCCCCTGGCCCGCAAGTGATGTTTCCCGGATCCTGGCATCTACTAACACAATGGTGACCATAAAAAGCAGTGCATGATAACGTCTTTTAAAATCAGGTAACAGTTTAAACAGTTTGACGCAATAACGATGCAGAGCATCGTCCATGAGCCGCGTAGCTGCGAGGCGATTTTTTTTTTTTTTTTTGAGGGGGCTATTTCGAACCCCTGTCAGTGATTTTTTCCCGGCATCTACTAACACAATGGTGACCATAAAAAGCAGTGCATGATAACGTCTTTTAAAATCAGGTAACAGTTTAATACACAGTTATATCCAGAGTTATCATGTGTTTGGTGAAGTTACCAGATGAGTCGAATATCTTGCACTTTAAAGGTTTCTCTCCAGTGTGCGTTCTTTTTTTTGGCGGCGGCGGCCCAAGGGGTTTAACCCCTACCCTCGTAGATCCGCGCCTGAGCGGGGGCGTAAGAGCACTATTTTTGGGGGCACAATTCGTGAGAAAATTCTGTTTTTTTCTTTTTTGGCCAGGGGGGCCCGTCGGGCCCCCGTGGATCCGCGCCTGCGGTCAACACATTCGTGCATCTAGAGACGCCTTGGTGGCGTCAATACTAATCCCTTCTCAGGAACCGTTTGGCTTTAATTTCACTGTCAGTGGAAATTATATCTGGATCAAATCATGATTTTGACCCCAGTTTCAAAGAAGATAGTTCCCCTTGAGCCATAGTCGGGCTTCCATATATATATATATTTCATATATATAGACAATAACTAGAGGATTATGTTATATTTGATCTTAATTAAGGGTATCTTCTTTTATCTTATTTGTTTATAGACCGTGATCATTGTCGAAGTCTACTGATCGATCGACACAAATAGCCAGATCTTATTTATGATCACTGTGACTATCAACCATGCCTGTCGTCGCTTGCCCCATCCCTGGGTGTGACTACCCTACCCCGGACCTTGAGACTGCCATCGTAGCTGCCTCAATCACTGCCCACAGCGCTTTCCACACCGCTGGACCTGCCGCCAAGGTGGAGAAGGTTAAACGCCCTACAGTTGCTGCTGCTGGCTCAAGTGAAGAATGGGCATACTTCTTGTCTCGATGGACTGATTATGTCGCAGCCACAAAGGTAACCGGCAGGGACAAGGTTATCCAGCTGCTCGAATGCTGCGACGAACCCCTACGTAGAGACCTCACAAGTTCAGCCGGTGGGAGTCTGACCGGCAAACCCGTCGACGATGTTCTGGCAGCCATCAAGAAGCTGGCGGTCCGTGAAGAGAACTCTATGGTGGCCCGTGTCGCGCTTCATAACATGCGTCAGGACCGAGATGAAACAGTACGCAGTTATGGGGCCCGCCTACGTGGCCAGGCAGACATCAGTAAGTTCCTCATCAAGTGCTCCGGCTGTGACGCCGACGTTAACTACACTGACGTCATCATGCGGGACGTCCTCACTCGGGGCATCAGCGACCCCGAAATCCAGCTTGACCTCCTTGGCAACAAGAATCAGGACATGATGCTGGAGGAGGTCTTCCAGTTCGTCGAAGCCAAAGAAGCCGGCAAACGATCCGCCTCCTCGCTCCTGGACTCCCACTCCTCAGTGGACGCGGCTAGCAGCACCTACGGGAAAGCCAAGCAGACAACTATTAAGGAGAAACAGGACCTTTGTGGTTACTGTGGCAGGAGAGGACATGGGAAGAGTGCCCCAGCCCGCATCCGTCAAACTCAATGTCCAGCATTATGGCCACAGGTGCACGCATTGTGATAGGCCAAATCATATGGAGAGCGTATGCCGCAGTAAGGACAAACCTAAACGTTCACCCGGCGCCCCAAGTGATAATGAAGGTGCTATCTTTGATGCCCTTTTCTCCTGACACACTACAGAACGGCCTCATCGTGTTTCAGCCGTACCCTGGACCACCACGTGTATGACGACCTCTCCAATACGTGGCTCAAGAAACGGTCAACGCCCCAGCCGTTCATTGACATGACTGTCAGGATCGTGCCCGATGACTACAATGCCTTTGGTTTCGACCTATCTACCCCTACAGTGTCTTGCTCTGTTTCTGCTTTGGCAGACACAGGGTGCCAGAGCTGCCTTGCTGGTATAAAGGTCATCCACCGCCTTGGGTTACGCCAATCGGATCTCCTACCGATCGACATGAAGATGCGCACCGCTACAAAAGGCGGCATCCAGATCCTTGGGGCTGCCATCATCCGTTTCTCTGGCAGAGGCGAGCGAGGACAGGTTATTGAAACTCGGCAAATGACCTACGTCACAGACAGCTCTGACAGACTCTTCCTCAGCAAGGAGGCATGCATCGCCCTAGAGATCATTCCTGATACCTTCCCTACGTTAGGTATGGCTCAGCCGGTACACTAGGTGGGGACGCAAGCAACCCTCCATGACAGCTCTGGAGGAACTTGTAACTGCCCCAGGTGTCAACGCCCCCCCCCCCAACCTCCGACAAAGCTGCCATTTCCTGCCACTAATGACAACCGTATGGCGCTACAACAGCACCTCCTCAAGTACTACAAATCGAGCACATTCAACACTTGTGAACATCAACCCTTGACCCTCATGGACAGCCCTCCCTTGAAACTGATGGTCGACCCCGATGCTGAGCCAGCTGGCATCACACACCAATACCCGTTCCACTCCACTGGCAGGATGCTGTGAAAGCTGGATTAGATCATGACGTGCAGTTGGGCGTGTTGGAACCGGTCCCAATTGGCGAGCCTGTTACCTAGTGTCATCGGATGGTAGTTTGCACAAAGAAGAATGGCACACCGAGACGAACTGTCGATTTCCAGGCGCCACACACCACACACCATCACCATTCCACCAGGCTCGACGCAATGTTCCCGGAACCACCGGTAGGTGGCGCACCACACGACTAGGGCTTTAACGGAACACTATCAATTACTTTCGTAGTAAAATACCAGGTAATGACCTAAAATGCCCCAGATATGTATGTTGTAGCCAACATTTTGACATTGTATCGCATGGAACGCCTTAGAATGGTTTCAAGAGGGTTAAAACGCTGAAAAACATACGAAACAGTATATATCTGAGCCAAAAAGTGAATTTTATTATTTTATTTAGTAGACCTGTGACGTCACACAGAACGTCATCTTCGGCATCATAGGTCTTGGAAGCAACGTCTTCGGAAGCATTCGGATGCTCGGAAATGTCACCCAAACAAAGTTGAAAGTTCGATTATCCTATACTTTAGTGTGTTTTATTATTTTGGGTTTCTAACTTCAGTTAACAGCTCTACATGCACATACGTTGTGTCATACGGCCGTGCACATGGGCGCGCACAGGCGGATTTTAAAGTGACACACTGGTTATTGAATCTAAGGGGTTTTTATTATTAATGAACAGAGGGCAGTATTGTTTAAGGGTGATGAAAAGAGGGAAGGCATAGTCATGTAGCCTGGATGATTAGGGGCTAGAGTGGTGGGGGTGGTGGGGGGGAGGGGTCCGGGAAGGGGCGTTAAGGGGATAAAAAAGGAGTGTTTATTACCTACTTCGTTTTAAGGGTTTTAATTAATAAGGAACAGTGGGCAAGATTGGGGGTTGGGCGTAGTGATGTAGTCTGGATGATTAGGGGCTCGGGAGGGGGTCGGGGTAAGGGATATAAAGGAGTGTATATTACCTACTTGTTTTAAGGGTTTTATTATTAATGAACAGAGGGCAGTATTGTTTAAGGGTGATGAAAAGAGGGAAGGCATAGTCATGTAGCCTGGAAGATTAGGGGCTAGGGGTGGGGAGGGGTCCAGGAAGGGGGTTAAGGGGATACAAAAGGAGTGTTTATTACCTACTTCGTTTTAAGGGGTTTAATTAATAAGGAACAGTGGGCAAGATTGGGGGGTTGGGCGTAGTGATGTAGTCTGGTTCAAAAAACAGCTGGGTCGGTCCCACATAAGAAGAAGAAAACCGTCTTTGATGCATGGAATGGTTACCATAGCGTGTCACTCTGCAGAGAGGACCATCACCTGACCACCTTCATTACCCCTGTGGCAGATACCGCTACAAGACGGCCCCTCGTGGATACATTGCCTCCGGTGATGGATACACCAGACGTTATGATGAGATCGTGTCGGACATTCACAACAAAGCCAAATGTGTGGATGACACCCTGCTATGGGCGGACACATTGGCGGATAGCTACTTCCAAGCAGTCGAGTAGCTGGATATCTGCGGTCGGAATGGCGTTACCCTAAACCCAGACGAGTTCGTGCTGGGCGCAGATATTGTTGAGTTTGCTGGATTTGAGATCACCCCCGACAGCGTCCATCCATGCAAGAAATACTTACAGGCCATCCTGGACTTCCCGACACCAAAGAATATCACCGACGTGCGCTCTTGCTTCGGGCTTGGCAATCAAGTGTCCTATGCCTTCAGCATGACTGCAAAGATGTTGCCGTTCCGCCAGCTCATGAAGCTTGCCACAGCCTTCACGTGGGACGAGGCCCTCCAGAGTGCCTTTGATAAATCCAAAGCCATCATCGCCAGTGAAATCGAGGAGGGTGTGAGGATCTTTGACCAGAGCAAGCCCACTTGCCTTGCTACAGATTGGTCGAAGCATGGCATTGGCTTCTGGCTTCTCCAAAAACACTGCACCTGCAATTCCTCGGAACCATTTTGTTGTCCCACTGGATGGAAAATCACGCTTGTAGGCAGCAGGTTTACACACGCCGCTGAATCACGCTATGCTCCTATCGAAGGCGAGGCCCTCGCCGTGGCTTATGCCTTAGACAAGGCCAGATACTTTGTACTTGGATGTGAGGACCTCATCCTTGCTGTCGACCACAAGCCTCTTTTGAAGATCCTCACTGACCGCTCCCTAGCAGACATCCCCAACCCTCGTCTGAGGAACTTGAAAGAGAGGACACTGCGATACAGGTTCCGGATCGTCCATGTCCCAGGTGTCCGACACCGTGCAACAGACTGCCTCTCACGTCACCCGACTGGTGCGCCTCTGAAGCTACACCTGTCAGACGATGTCGTGACCATTGGTCCCCCTATCAACTTGACAGAACCCCTGACACTCATGGCTGGCTCTCGCGCTGACACGGATGCTGACGCCATCGAAACAGGTATCCTCTCGTCTTCCGTGTCCTTCCTGGACTCACTTCGCCTCAAATCTGTCACGTGGGACAGGGTGCGTACTGCCACAGCCAGCGACGAGAACATGCATTCCCTCGTTGGCTTAGTTGAGTCCTGCCTACCAGCCTTCCACCATGAACTCCCGGGTCCCCTCCGTGACTACTTCCAGTTTCGTGACGATCTTTATACACTTGACGGCGTTGTGCTTTACAAGGATCGCGTCGTTATTCCCCCTTCTCTCAGGGAGGAAGTTCTGACCCACCTCCATGCTGCCCACCAGGGGGTCACCTCCATGATCGCCAGGAAGAAGCATCTGTCTTCTGGCCCGGCATCACCCCTGCCATCTCCAACCACCGTGCTAGATGCGACCATTGTAATCGGATTGCGCCGTCCAACCCTAGTTCGACGCCAACTCCGCTGACTTCCCCGGTCTACCCATTCCAATGTATTTGTGCCGACTTTTTCCATTACAAAGGCAGGGCCTTGGGAATGATTTTTTTCACCGGGGGTGCTGAGATATATATACATATATATATATATATATATATATATATTATTCTTCTTCTTCTTTTTCTCCTTCTTTCTTTCTTTTTCTAAGTCATTCTGCCAAGCTACAATTTCGTAAACGAAGCATAATGATATACATTAAATATATCATACAAAAAAATTTGCAGGGGCTGTGCACCCCCTGAAAAATTTCCGGGGGTGCTTCAGCACCCCCAGCATCCCCGATTCCCAGGGCCATGTACAAAGGCTGCAATGACTTGGTTGTCGTCGACCGATACTCCAACTGGCCGATAGTTGAGAGGTCCACCCACGGCGCAGATGACCTCACCGCTTGTCTGCGACGCATCTTTGTCACATTCGGCGTCCCTGACGAGCTGGCCTCAGATGGTGGCCCCGAATTTACAGCAGCAGCTACACGTCGATTCCTCCAGGACTGGGGTATCCACCATCGCCTCTCCTCCTTGGCATACCCCCATAGCAACTTTCGCGCTGAAGTGGGTGTAAAGACCATCAAGCGCCTTCTCCTGGACAACCAGCCCTACCGGTGCCCTTGACACTGACGCATTCCAACGTGCAATTCTTTAGTACAGGAACACGCCTGATAGGGACACCAAGCTCTCCCCCGCCATGTGCGTATTCAGTCATCCTATTCGGGACTACATCCCGGTGGCGCCCGGCAAATATGAGCCTCACCGCACTTGGCGTGCGACCTTCGCGGCTCGGGAAGATGCACGACTTCCGCCCCTTACAGTTGGTGACCATGTCCGCGACAAAACCAGATGGGATCCCATCCCCTTAAATGGGACAAGACTGGGGTTGTGGTCGAGGTCCGCCAGTTCGACCAATACGTGATCCGCGTCGACGGCTCCAGGAGAGTTACACTACGGAACAGGAAGTTCCTGAGACAGTACGTTCCAGTGTACCCACGCCCTCCTTTGGTGATGGACGGTGACTTTGGCACAACTCGTCCGAGTACTCGGCAGCCCGTCCTGCGGCCAGACCTTGGGGCCCTGCCGCGTCCTACTGATCAGCCTGGGGATCCCGCTTCCGGCCCTGCGACAGCCCTACCCCTGGTGTCACCATTGACGTGCCCCGACACCCCTGCCGCCAGCCGGCCAGGCCCTGTCATGCCCCCTGCCCGGGCAGCCCCAACGACCCCTGCCACTTCTTTTGGAACGGTCCATCGCACGCCCCGTCGTTCTCTTCGCCCATCTGTGGTTGTTCCTGTCCCTTCGTCTGTCGACAAGCAGTTGTCGCCTTCCCAGCCCCCCAGACGGGCCAGTGCTCCTCCTAGACGATCTACCCGTCGCCCGGCCAAACCCGCCTGGCACTCAGACTATGACATGTGACATTGACACTCGAACAATTTGCCTTATTTATCGTTTTGGTAGTTTATGATGACCTTCCGTCATGTGTTAGGTTTCTTTTTAGCCTGGTTCGCGTTCATGTTTATTGTTCTTACATTTGTATACTTGTCGTTGATCATTGGGTCATATTTTAAGTCTTTGTCGCACTGTTAGACTTTCGTTTCTTTTTGCACCAAAGACTTGGGGGAGATAGAGGATTATGTTATATTTGATCTTAAGTAAGGGTATCTTCTTTTATCTTATTTGTTTATAGACCATGATCATTGTTGAAGTCTACTGATCGACCGACACAAATAGCCAGATCTTATTTAATAACGGAATTAAAGTAATAGGCCTAAGTTTCTGAAATATACTTTGTGTTGCTGAGATTTTCACAAAAACACGTAACAAGTAAGTACTTGAGAACTTGCTATAGCCACGGCAAGTAACAGGTATTATCAAATTTAAAGTGAAAGGTTATGAATGTGATTCTTAGCATTTACTTAAGCTACACATTTTACTTATCTAGCTTGACTTTATAAAGCTTTTACTAATTATTAATTATTTTTTGTATGAATACGGCTTATAGTTCATTTTTCATGGACCTGTATTTACCCTGGGCTGTCAACAATACAGTAATGCACTGCACTACTGATAGATATTTGCGCCCTCTTTATAACAAACAATGCCTAATAAATTAAGCGGTGACCGTTGGTCCTCCATGGTCCCCTTTTTCTTATGTTAATTGAGAGCTGATTTTATGAGATAACCACCTGTCAGTGACCATGCAGGGAGTTCTAATCCCTCATGGCCAAACTAGATAGGCTATAAGTGTATATTTTTATTTGAAAAATTAAAACGATAATACAGAAAACATTTTAAAATGCATAATCAGCAGGCCTACTTGCAATTGTATTTCATTGGATAGATTAGGATAGACGTGATCTGATTTATAATTCAGCATTAATATCTCGAGTTCTCACTGCCATAGGTCAAAGCCGTTGCACTTTAAAGGAAGCCTTGGTTTATTTGATGTATTATCTGTGTGTGTGTGTGTGTGTGTAGGTGTGTTTTAAACAAATATGTTCGGTAATATACTAATTAGAAGAAATCTCAAATGTTATGAATAAATCAATTATTATCAGTATCTATAGTTAAATATGTCAATAAAGAGATTATATTTAAATAAACTTTTAGTTTGAATTCAGTTTATTCAAAACATAATTTAATCAGGTGTTACCAAGGAGATTTCTCCTTGGTGTAACTCGAATCGTATAGACCGCAACTTCCGAGTTATTTCTGATCGATTGTTTGAGCGTGCTACAAAATGGTGCTCAACAGCTGTTAAACCATATTCTAGCCACGCTGGTTATGATATATATATACATATATTATACTCAAGTATACAACATGATTATCGCCGACTGGTTACAATTCGATTTTCTGAAATTTCGGATTCATTAATCAAGAGATATGTCATACTCCATCTCTCTATTTCAAGTGAAGATGTGTAAACTGAAGATGTTTTTTCGTTATCGTATATATGAGGTGGACTGAGCATTTTGTAGACATTTACATTTTAATTAATGATAAATGGAATGTTATCATACTAACCGGTATGCTTAATGGAATGTTACCTTGTATATTATTGTGATATTTTTCAGAGTTATCATAGTATTCAATATCTAGATACGTATTACTCCCTTACATCCATTATATTTATACTTTATATAATATTTTATATAGTTTCATTTTACAAATGACAGCCATGACTTACAAGTTGCCTTTTTTGTCTTGTCTGACACAGTGTCACAATGGATGGATACTCAATATTTGACGAAAGTGATGACAAAGTTCTTAAAATATACCAGAACAGTGTACCAAATCGTTATGTTAGTGATAATGAATAACAAGATAGGTACATGTATAGTAACTAATTTTAAACCTAACTGTTGTTATCAAGATACTCCATGGAATCATTTCACATAATAATGACAATAAAAAAGCTTGTATAGCAAATATGTCTCCGAGTTTTTGTAATAGTGACATAAGATATTCCCCTTTCAGAAAAAAAACCCTTTGGAATCAAGTCAATGATTTCCGTCAAATATTACTAGAAAGTATGCACCAAATCGCGCCAAATGAGTTTGAAAATTCAATTTTCTTTCAACTTCTGAGGAGGCCACATCCCCCCCTCAGACACCCCATGTCCGCGCATGCGCGGAACGTGCCGCTCACGCACCACTTCATATTTTACTCCATTGTTTCCTCCCCACATTTTTTAAAGGGTTGACGCCCGTGCTTGCTGACGGCCTCCAGACGGCCGTCAAGAAGTGTCTTCTATAGTACACCTCCACAATAGATCAGATTAAAATAACGACATGATGTTGTGATTTCTATCTATCAAGAATTAAAAAATCATATTGTCACAATCATTAAATTTTTCATGAAAAGAGGTAAGAAAAAATATTTTCCAACTTGAAGAGCAACATTCTATATTCTCAGACACCCCCCTGTCCGCGCAAGTGCGGAACGTACCGATGACGCGCAACTTCATATGTTACTCCATTGTCCCCCCACACTTAAAAAAGGATTGACGCCCCTGACTACTATACATGCACTTTAACCTATTTAACAAAAGTTAACTTGATTTTCGGCACCGTGCACCTCATGCAAAGCCTATTTAGAGAAACTAATACACCTCTACCACAATCTGCTTTTTGGTAGATGAATAAAACAGGCCTTGTGGACTTCCTTTTATCGAGGGAAACGCCTCCAGCTCATATGTTGTTCCACGAACGCTCTTTTTGGGAAGATCAACAATAATTATATAAATTGAGCTCATACCCTGGATAAAATAAAGCATAGCTGTCGTCCTGAGGGGGCTTTGCTAGAAGTTTTGAATGAGTAGGGGGAAGGGGGTGTCGGAGCAAATATGCTTATAGGCAACGCGCGAAAATGTGGCAATATAACACGAAGGGGTTTTACATTTTCTTGATTTGATTTTTAAAAATTGTTTTCCGCATTTCCCGACAAATATTTTTTTGGGGTCTTCATATTCTTTCATTTTAGTCCCCCCCCCCAAGCCACGCCGCGAAGTCACTGGTTGTACCTTCCTTCCCAACGCAGTGCTCTCTCGCAATAGCTTTTTGATGATAGGGTTCATTACGTGCTTGCGATTAGTCTTTTGACATTTCTGCTCATCTTTGTCCTATTCATTGTCATTGTAATCATTTTTACACTCAGCTGTTTTACTACTCAGCTGTTTTACTAGAGTAGAGAGAGAGAGAGAGAGTTACCGGCGCCAAGGACTAGTCTGCAGGCACAAACTCTCATGCGACACTTTACCACAATTCCTATATAGCCTTGATCAGAGCCTAGTTCTGACAATCTCTGGTTGTTCCTCTATGGAAGCTCCTTGGTCCCTCTTGTGCGGGGCAGCTAAAGTACAGAGCATATGCAGTATGCTGTCATCATAGTCTCACTGTTTGCAGACACTGTTACGTACATCAACGATCAAGGGTCTGTGCATGCAAACTAACCAGTTACTTTTGTATTCATATCTGGACATGTATATAAGGTAACACGTGCACGTGGACCTACTACGAACATAGGACAGTTGCCCGCTATCGGTGTTATTCAATTTCGACACACGGATTCACTTGGTAGAAGAGAAGCTCATCATGATGGAGCTCACCATGAAAATCGTCTTCTTCGGCATGATTGCAATGTTTTCGATGTCCATTACGGTATCAACGACGATGGATGAGTCTGAGAACGACCAGGAACCTGGTAGTAACTACAATGAGACCCAATTTGAAATATTCCTGGAGGAGTTCAATCAAAGAGCGATGGAAGAGTATCAATATAGTATAGAGAAGTCTTGGAATTACAATACGAACATCACAGAATATAACAGACAGCAGATGGTATGTTAATATCAATACGTTCTATTTAAAGGAATATAAAAATATATTATAATTCAACTCGTTATATTCTTTCTATTAAAAAACAGAAGTGCATTCACTTGACCTGACTTGGAGAAAATGTACGTAATTACAATATTATTGAAGTGTAATAAGATGAGCGAAATTACTATAAAACAGAATAAGGAATATAGAATAAACTAAACTGGATACACTTGTGTTCTTGTTTGACGTTCGTCTCGGCTAAAAAAATGTAAACATACTACACTGTATTAATAAAGAATGATAAAAAAGGAATAGGACATGTATCATCTTTAAACGGTATCAATATCATCCAAGGATCCCCATAACACATTGACCTAGTATGGATGTGTGCGTTTGCTCAAAGCCAGAAGGGTGTTAAGTCACTTTACTAGTTTGCAGGCACAAACCCTTGACAGTCGCTGTGCGTAACTATATATGTGCACTATGAGACTACCCAGGGAGGTTCTCCCTGAACTACCATAGGTTCTTGACTTAAGCCGCACCAGAGACCGATGTAATATCCGCTAGGCTCTGTTTAAGGCTTTAGGAATTGTGGTAAAGTGTCAAATCACAGTATGTGCTTGCGGACTATAGTAGTGGTATTAACGCCCTTCCGGCTCTCAGCAGACGAACATATATAATTTCTTCATGCCCTGTATACTGCAGTGTGAATGATATATATACTCCTCCACAGATACAGAGATATTACCGACGTGTCACTTGTCATCTAGTGTAAATCCAATACGATATGACATGACTTGAAGCTAGGTATCGCCTTCTCTCTGGTATCCATTCATCAAGGGCATTTTAATTGACCCGAAAAGCAAGGCAGAGTATTACGGATACCAGTAACAAGACCAAGGACATGTCTGCCCACATGTTTTTGACATTATATTATGTACAGACAATGAGATTTCCCGGGGAGTTACACATTGGGAGCTTGAATAATACACTGAAGTGTTCTTATATATGCCTTACTGTATATTCTTTTACAAGTTATAAGTGATTTATTTTTAAAGACGGTTTTCGATTGGAGGAAAAAATGTGTTAAACAGTCAATTTTATATCAAATTAGTAAGAATTTTATCGTTTTAATTAGATTAGGATTGAGAAAGAGAGGGAGAGAGATGAGACAAAGATGGAAGGAGATGAAAGAAGGGGTAGAAAGAGAACAAAGATTGGCTGAGAGAAAGATTGAGAAATGGAGATGAAGAAAGTCATGGAAAAGAGGTAGAAAATGAGAGAAAGAGGGAGATAAAGAGATGTGAGAATGAGAGAATATTTTTGTATAGATGAAGAGAGAGAGAAAGAGAGAGAGAGCGAGAGAGAGAGAAAGAGCGAGAGGGAAAGAGGGAGAGAAGGGAGAAAGGGATGTGAAATTTTGTGTAGAAGCTGGAAAGGTTGCCTTAAAAAATGACTTTGGCTAGGTAGGGGGTTTAGGTTGAAATAGAAGGATAAAATTAAGAGACATACTGACCAACCCAGATAAAAAGGGATAGAGAAAGAGAGAGATACATAGAGATAATGAGATGAAAAGAGATGAAAATTATGGTACATAGACAGATAAGTGTGAGACGTAAAAAGACGGGGTACATTGTACGATGAACACAGCATGATAATAATTATGTGGGAAGCGGATAAACCTCTTTACAAAGAAAACCCTAGACATTTCTTTCTTTCTCTCTTTAGATTGAGGCTAGTCTCGGCGGAGCCAACTTTGCGAATGAGATGAGGGACCGTGCCCTTGTCTTTAACGCTACTAACTTCACGGGTACCAACCAACGGCACATCAAGCGGCTGATCTTCATTGGAAATGCCGCTCTCATAAACAAATCTGAGATTGAAGAAGTCAGTATAATGTGATTCATTTCTTTTTTTGCTTTGTTATTTTGTTTCATACAAGGCCTGGTCAGACCTCATCGATATCCATAACGATTAATGGTAAACAGTACACATACTTCAGGTGCCCTACTAATACTATAGCTCAAACGTACACACTTCATGTGTCTATAATTGGAAATAGTGTTGTCGTTACCATCAGCGGTGAGGTCTAGACAGGTCAAGAGAGAGAGAGAGAAGGATAGAGAGAGAGAGAGAGAGAGAGAGAGAGAGAGAGAGAGAGGTGTCAATCAGCAATTCAATGCTTATAGTTTAGACTTATTGGAGCCTAAAATAAAGGAAATCGAACTAGACAATAGACACTCTTTAAATGACCAAAATACACTATACAATCAGAGGTGAATCCAATATTCTCTGGAGAAAGGGAAGCAAAACGAAAATCAATTATAAGCAAAAAAAAAAGGGTTATCTGATCTTTTAGGGGGGACATTTTTTCTGGTATGCCATCTGGGTAATGGGGCATGGGGCCGTTGTGCCTCACCTCTAAATTTAATCGTCCATAACCTAAATATGTTTGCGCCATGCAGGAGAATTACAAATCAATAAAGATCACGCTCCCAACTACTTAAAGAGAAGGTTCATTGATTTTAAAAACTAACTTTATTGGTATTATTGCAAAGGTGAAACTTTGATTGGACAAGGTTATCAAAATTCAATGCTTGGAAACATTCGAAGTAATGATTATTATCAATTACAAAACGCTTAAATACAGCCCCGGCATAGCACCTAAAAAAGCTCTCCGAACGCTGCTGAGATGTGTGACGTCACATGTTGAACATGATTTGCACAAGCAGACGATGTCCCATGACATCTCACACATTTTCAGTGCCTGTTTTGTCATCTTCTCTTCAGTTATTTCTCTTACTTCACTACCGTCAGGCTAAATGTTTAATCTATTGCCTCACTCTAAACCCCGCGCATGGTATTATTTTGATGAAAAATGCAGTGATAAAAAAAATAAAGGAATCCGTCGCGTGTAAACAAAATAAGACGCCATTGTATTTTCAGTTGCATACACCGTGATATGTTCGGCGTTCGGCGTTTCAAGAGGGAACAAATGCCGTCCATGCTATCATTCCGGGTTTTTTTTTTAATTTGAAAGTGTGGTTTCTTTAATTGTTCATTAACCCCTAACCTGTGTATTTACAAACAAAAGAATTTAGTTATCAGAATCGGTTTCATATCCCTTTTTGAATGGTGTAAAATTCCATCACATTTATATACACTAAACTCAATATAATTTGAGAAATAAAAGCATTGCAATTATGTTCATTCTTTATGGGATGTCGTCTGCTTGGGCAGGGTTGGTTCATATTGTGACGGCATTAAAACATCGTTATTTTTCTGGCGAATCTCTCGCATATCCCAGATGCTATGGAGGTGGTTTTATTTGTATTTTGTTTAAATCACCCGATATGTAGTTGACCTAAAACTTGTACGATGGCTTACCAGCTTCTAGTGATACGTTATTTGCCATATTTGTTATTTTCTTTGAACAGACACTTTAAAAAAAATCAACTCAAGGGCAATTTCATTACCCCATTAAAGATACAATAAAGATCATGGGCGGATAACGTAATGCGTCATTGTCATGTTCGCACAAGGCTACTGAAATTGCCTTAAAGTGAACCGGTAACATTGTTGAAGGTTGATGAAAAAACTGCCTACTTTTTGTATGAAATGTTACTTATTAATATCCTTCTATACTGAACTAACTCTCTAACATGCAAACAATCCTCAGCTGAACAAATTCTCAAACCACAAAGATATTTATGGTTTTCTTTGAAGGCGTCAACGTGTAACTCCCTCACTAACAGTAAATTCTCCCAACCAATTTTGGAATTATCCCAACCGTTTTTCCTTGAAATTAAGACATAAAACAGGCTTTAAAAAATCTGTCAACACTTAAAGGTTTTGAATGGTATATAGAGCCAATACATTACTTTGTGACGATTTACATTCACCTAAAATTTAATTAAGTTATAATTATATTGTTGGGAGAAGTCAGGAATCGATCAGATCAGTTTTTTCCCAATTTTTATCATTAATATTCTGAGCTTTTCACTCAAACTTTCAGATTATCTTTAATTTGTACATCTAGCATTGAAGTCACTACCTTAGCACCATTTTCTATCATCTGAACAATGTCACCAAGTCCCTTTCAGTTGATTTTTTTGGTAATTGCGATCGTGTTAAGATACTACCTAATTTTCCCAAAACTATGTTGAAAAATCATTTAAAAATGATATAGAAAGCAAGATTATATGGGTACCAATCACATGAAGCGAATTCAAAATGAGTCCTACCCGCGTTGATTTTATAATTATTATTCAGAATTATTAAAAATTCTTTTGATAATGCAAATTATTCCATAACTAAACGTTGATTATTGTTCTCAATTTTCAACTGTGGTTTATAGGGGTATATTCTGAAATTTTTACAGGGATAAATATCATAATAAAATTGTTATTCAGTTAGTATTAGTAAGTGTTTGGCGTTACCTGTACCTGGGAGGTGAAAAGCGAATTGAATCAATGTAACCCTCTCGTCTCTCCTCCCGGTATAATTAATGGGGGTTGGGGTGCAGATGGACCACCAAACTGGGGGTTCTCCCTACTCTCATACGAAAAAGTGCATTGGGTTCTTAACGTGCAAATTTGGTGACTGTCCTCTACAAGGGGCCTCCATTTAACGTCCTATCCGAGGGACGGAATGTTTTCCACGGTATTTAGCCCGCATCTTTGAAACAGAGGAGGGGCACGTTAATACACAACGCAGGCTTCAGTCATCCGCCTGGTTTGGATTCGAACCTACAATCTTGGGTTCGACAGGCAGACGCTTGACCGACTGAGCCGACTCGTAAGACATTCGTTAAGTTTTTCCTATAATATAAAATTGTTTATTATTTCCATATTACTATAATTATGTTTGTTAGGGGACAACATTGGTTGCGAGAATGAAGGGACGATTTTCCACAGGCCAGGCGTGTAAAGAGGACGGGACGTGTTACAATCTACAACCAGGTAAAACGAGATATTAATTATTAAAAACAAAACAAATCATTGCTCTCAGACAGGGGCAGATTCAGGGGTGTCACGAGTGTTCTCTTTGTGCGCAATTGGGGGTAATGCAATGAATAGGTCATATGGGTAAATGATTATATTCGGCGAACGGATATAGTTCGAATTGGCGTAGACTTGTGTTGGAACACATAAATTTAACTGACAGATCAATATGATTATCGTTAGGCTAGATGGCGACGCCAACGCCGGTACCCACTTGAGGGGAGATGAATTTTCTATAGGTTCCTGCACATTTCACAGTTTTGTACTTTTCTTGTCTGGGTTTCCTTTAACATGATAATAGTTGTCAAACATATTTGGTGATAAATAACTATGTAGTCTGATTCATTTGTCAATTACTATGATCATTTTTTAAATTATGAAACAATATGTCTTTTTCGCAATGTGGTCAATAAGGAATCTAAAAGATTTCGACGTTTCGTGCGCCGCTGCAACACTTCGTCAGGTGACGAAGTGTTGCAGCGGCGCACGAAACGTCGAGATCTTTTAGATTCCTTATTGACCACATTGCGAGACAAACGAATATCACTAGCGATATTATTTTCGATACTACATCCGCAATGAGTAATATATTTAGCAATATGTCTTTTATGTATATTTTGTTATCTGTAGTGAATATGCATGTGAAATGTGATACCAATAAACTCAAACTCAAACTCAAATAAGCACCGACTTAATACATGGTAGTTGGAATTGTAATCTACCCCATTTTTCCTTGGGTCATAGGCCTATTGCGATCTACAACTTGATCCACACCAGTCAAAATGTTAAAACATGTGCATAAAAACTAAAAAAGTAATAGAGTATACAAATATACACTGTCTTGAGAGGTTCTGGTTAAAACTATGCGCAAGAGGTGACTCCAATAGTACTATTTGCTGAGGGGCGCAGCCCCGAAGCAAGTGGTACTTTTGGAGTCACCGAGGCCCATAGTTTTAACCAGTACCTCGAAAAGAAGGCATTGTATATTTGTTTTATATCTTGCATCAAATAGTTATCTTTAAAAAAAAATTAAAAGATAAATTACAATTTTGGGAAAAATTTTATCAAAATTTCAAAAATCCCTCCAAAATTACAATTTTTATTTAAAAAAAATAAAAAATCAAATCAAATTTTCAAATTGAAAAAAAAAAAATCAAAACAAAATTTCAACCCCCAAAAAGTACTCTCATATAGTACTTCTACTCCCAAATAGTACTCCCAACAAGTACTTTATCAGAGCAACATTAAAATAGTTGAAATATTTCTGGTCACGTGACGAGCTCTCAACCAATCAAAAATCAATAAATTTTGGATGCAGGATATGATATAAATTAGAATAGTTGTATGATATTGGGAAAGCTGTTTAACTTCTTTTTTCTTTTCAAGGTTGGCCTTCATTAATGTTTCTCTTCCAACTCATTACCATGAATACTGATGATTAATATAATGCCCGATGCATATGAGGCGTCATTTTACCGACCGGACTGCGTAAGCGACTGTCAATAGTTATATCGTACACAGAGTTATTGCGAAATGACCATTGCAAACATTGTGTTGAATTCATGACGTATGGGCTGACTTCTCAGGCTTTATTAGCGCACGTACGTAATCATTGGTAATAGGGTCTTTTAGATTTGCACGACGAGAACGTGGACTGCTATGTGTGACAGTGACCGGCAGTGCCTTAAAAGGACGTCACATTGCCTTAAAAGGATGTCAGACCATGGAGCTAATTAGCTCCATGGTCAGACGTTCACGTCGTGCAAAGCATTGGCAGCAATCGCAATGACGTCTCTCGTGTACAACGGGCATGATAGTAATTATGTTAGTGACGTTTGTTCTTGAAGTAGAATTCTCTTAGATACTAATCATCCGTTTCGAATTGACCGATGAAAACATTCCGTTATAAAGGTTTGACAGGAATCATGGGATCTTCCAGAAACTACAGCGAGCTTTTTTGGGCTTGGGATGCATGGCGTGATGCTGTTGGACCCGCAAACCGCCAGGATTTTGCTCGGTACGTCGTGCTGAAGAACAAAGTAGCTGTTGCAAACGGTATTCCCCTATATTTTTGTCTTCTAATCACTTTTTATAGCATGAATAGGAGTCTTTGCTTTTGTTTATATCATTTACATCAATTTTAAACGCTGGGAACAATTTGACGACAATGCTCTGTATTAATCAACGTTTATTGCAATTATGTAACATTTCTTGCGCAAAATGCGAGTTGAGAGAGTGGATCGTCAGTTTCCATGTGCAGAAGGCCATAATTCGCTAACACCAGACTTGGTGGAAATCACATTAATGGGAGTACAAATCTGCACACAGCAAACCCGTAGGCCAGTCAAGAATTACCCCCTAATATCTCGGAGAGTCTAGCTTCGGATCCCGCTTCCGATCGGGTGAGGGAAAAGCAAAGCATTACATAAGGTCGAATGGTCATAAAACTGAAGGCTAACCCTGGTGATTGACAACACCTGTTATTGGGTAAACACCCGAACGGTGTCAATTTCCCCATGAGAGCTGACTTCTATGTGTCTTTTAATGTTCAACAAACTCTCCACATCCGTAGCCGGAACCTCCTGGTCGAAAACGCCCAATGTGTATGTCATAATGTTTATTCTGACATGTCTGAGTTAAACTTTATTCGTCGCAGATAATTTGAAAAAGAAAATGTGTCTAATTGATAAGAAAGTATGATGAAATCATAGACATATCGAATCTGTTATTTTGTGTGATATTTGGGCAGGTCCATATAGTTACTCTAAGAAAAAAGGGTGCAAAATAAGAGTTTGCACCTTTTACATAAAAATGAACCCTATTGAAGAAAAAAGGGTGCAAGAAAGGGTGCAAAATAAAAGGGTGCAACCTTCCCATAAAAAATGAACCCTAATGAGGCAAAAAAGGTGCAAAAAAGGGTGTGTTTGCTACTTTGCTGCCATCTAGAGGCAGAGAGCGAAAACATTATTTTCAAATTCAAACGGCGGCATCTCAGCTCAACAGACAACAGCGCATTTCATTCATTCTTCCTTTAACACCCACAGTATGGGTGATAAGGGTTAGATTTAAACCAGGAGAGTATTCCAGAGCAAGAATTAAACAAAAATTATCGAGGAAGGATCGAAGCAGATTTACCAAGTCTAACTATACATGTAGCTCAGCTCAGACAGTGTCACTACTATCACTCAGTAGTCCCACACAGCCACTCATGTGTGGGGAAGTAGTTGGTCTGCAGAAAACGATCAACTTTGCTTTGTACCGGACTGCTAGCTGCTGGAGCTACTTTAAAGATCATCATTTTGTCCAGGAGGTGAGCAAACTGATGCAACAATAGCAGCACCTCAAGTATGGTTGCAGGATTGCACCTTTTAAAAGGGTGCAGGATTGAACCCCTAAAGGTTCTGCTATTGCATCGGTTTGCATCCCTAAAGGAGCAGGATTGAACCAGTAAGGGTACTAACATGTCCCCTAAAAGGTTCAATCTAGCACCCTTTTAAAGGGTGCAGGATTGCAACTTTAAAAGGGTGCAGGATTTAACCCCTAAATGTGCTGCTAGTGTTGCATCGGTTTGCACCCCTAATGCCTAATGGTGCATCCTTGCACCATTTTTTTCTTAGTGTGAACTTGCCTGAATTAGAAGCATAAAAAGTACAGAAATCATTTTGAAAAAAAGTTTGAAGAAAAAATATTTGAATTAATTATTCGATTTCCTCTCATGATTTGTTAATATGCTTCGCTGATTTTTCTGTTTTTATTCAAGTGACCATTTTGGCCGGATCTTTTATAAGTCATTAGCTCAAATTTAGATGTTAGATTCTCATCAGGCATTGGATTCTCCCCTATTGCTTTATTCTCTGGATTTTTTATTTCTCGATGGCAGGGGAACCGAATGCTGCTGCCTACTGGCAATCAGCATACAGTGATGAGGGCTTCCCCAGGATAGCCGAGGAGCTTTACCAGCAAATAAGGCCACTCTTTGAACAACTCCATGCCTATGTGAGGAGAAAGTTATATCAAGTGTACGGACCAGAGTACATCAATCTTAAAGGACCTATCCCAGCACACTTAGTAGGTACGTGTTCTCAGATGTCCTAATTGAACCAGTGACGAGGGGGTGACGATAAATCGATCCAGCTGTTTTTGTATTCGACATTTGATTTGGTAACAATGGCTTCGCAGTCAATACCCTACACTCACTAAATTATTAACTTCAACCCTGTACCAAACACGATACAAAACCCTAAAATCGACCCTAAACCTGACCTTAAATCCAATTGTATCCCAAACCTTGAGGGAATAAACCCAGAGCAATTATTGTCTCCCGGAAAATTTCGGAGCACAACAAAATACATGCAGGTTCAAACCAAGGGCATACGCGGCTTTTGGGGAACATTTTGAACTGGAACAGAAAAATAAACTGGACTGGACTAGCTAGTTTGGATGAGGGTAGTGGGATCGAAACATCGATACATGTTTAAACGCATATACCCCCTCCCCTGCCACCGCTGAGCAAGAATTAGAGGCCAGCAGGGATTCCGAAATTTTATTCCCCGAAAATACATATTTCTTTCGCATCCGCTCCCTTTCTGACAAACCTCGCTCTCGAAATGTCTATCATTTTTTTTTGTTTACAAAGGTTAGAGAAATAAAATGAACTTTCAGATCACTGTTAATTTAATATCCCCTCAGCCGAAACAAATGAAACCATTTAAAAAGTAAAACAAGAATATAAAAGAGTATAGTATTATAAATTTACAAAGAATGATATTACAAAAAAAAGTTTTGATGATGAATAAAAATGGCTAATCCTAATTAATTACAGAGCAATAAAATTTGCTTTTTAAATTATATTTTGATTTATGATCTTGCATTTAGGAAACATGTGGGCACAGACTTGGAATGGATTGTACGATTTATGCGAACCTTTCCCGAACAAGACACGAGTCGATGTTACTCAGAGTATGGTTGAAAAGGTAAGACTTTAAACATCAGACGGTTACATCAGTCCAATCCGATATGTACAATTTTGTTTAGATATAATTTGCCTCTGGTTTGTTGAGGTTACCATGCTTCCATGTTTTGTATTGTTTCTGATGATATTAATATGATTTTATTCCAAGACATTATTTTAATTCAATTGAACTAAATTGGTCATTGGTTTAATAATTAAGTCTAAAAAAGCTCGAGTCACAAGTCAAAACAAATCAGTAGTAGTACCCGGATCCCCAATCAAGTGAACCGAGCCAAGAGGGGTTGCGCTCGCAAGTGAAGTTGGACTTGAGTCTCGAGTCATTGTAGGCCAAGATGAGTCTAGCTCAAGATCGAATCAACAACAGTTTAGCCGCAAGTAGAATTGGCTCAAAATGGGTTGAGTCCGAGGATAATGAAGTCAGCAAGGCAGAAGGCTCGAGTCAAGTGAATTCAACACGTTATATAGTCTCAAGTCGATTCGAGTCCTTTCAGGCTGTAAGTCCTGCCTGTGGTGACCCGACACATGCTCCGGCGACGATTGCTCCGCCGACAGTTATTCCGCAAAACGCGACATTTGCCCCGCGACATTTGCTCCAACGTCAAATGCTCCGCACACATTTGCTCCTCCGACAGTTGCTCCGCCAACAATTGCTCCGCCGACAATTGCTCCTCAGATATTCGCTTCTACAACACTTGCTCCGCCGGTAGAAGCGAATATCGATGGAGCAATTGTCGGCGGAGCAATAGTCGGCAGAGCAAATGTCAGAGGAGCATTTGACGTCGGAGCAACTGACGGCGGAGCAACTGTCGGAGGAGCAACTGTCGGAGGAGCATTTGACGTAGGATCATATGTCGCGGAGCAATTGTCGCATTTTGCGGAGTAACTGTCGCGGAGCATGTGTCATGGATTCCTGCCTGTATCTCCTGCCATTTCAAGGATGTGGGTCGTTAACTGCTTCCTTTCGAATACCATATTCCAATACGTTTCGTTTCTGAGCCTTTTCACACCAACAAACAAGCAATTAATTTAAGAGTGAACGTCAATCTAAATATAATTTATTCAGTGTATTGTTCAGAAAGCTTATAGTATGACAACGTTCAAGGCTTCTGATTTACATGACAAATGCATGAAATTGTGAATGATTGATATAACATGGAATATGGGACATTCATGTAAAACGTTTTTTTACGAGTTTCAGTGTGCTTGATAAATCATACAACTGTCATTCATTTCTTTTAAAATAACACAAAAGTCCCTGTAAACTTTTTTTCACATAAATCTGGGTTACATCAAAGGGAAAAAACGATTTTCAAAAAATGTAATAGCTGATTATATTTGATCTATGTCAATATTCCTGCTTTTGTGAACAATTAGAACTACACCGTCATTAAGATGTTTGAACTGGCAAATGAGTTTTTCACCTCTCTGGGCTTAATCTCCCTACCAACATCGCTCTGGAACAATTCCATGTTCTTACGTCCTACCGACGGCAGGACGGTAAACTGCCATGCCTCTGCCTGGGACTTCTACAACCAAGTCGACTTCAGGTTCGTTGCCAAATATGAAGTTATAATTTTGATATACAAAATCAGCAGACTTTATTTTTTCAAAACGTCGTAAAGCTATTGCCCTGTTAATGTGTATTTAAACCGGAAAAATACATGTGCATCCACGCCATCTCGCTGACTAATCGCATTCTGGTAGTAATGAGCTGTTTATGCATTATAATGCATTATAAAGGTGTGTTGCATAGTCAAATAAACGATACGTGTACATAGGTAATGACCTCATAAATGTAAAGAACAATAGTGCGAATATGACTTCAGATATGTTTGGATATTGTGCAATGTTGTTTTGAATATATAAAGTGTAACACGATGACCGTAATCACTAAAATATCGTCAGCATCTCTATCATAATCACCAATAACAAGAAGATCATCTTCATTTTCAATGTCTATTAATTTTCTTGGTACAGAATCAAGATGTGTACGGAAATAAAAGAGGGCCACTTGCTCACCATACATCACGAATTAGGACACATCCAGTACTACATGCAATATAAAGACCAACACGTTCAGTTCCGTGGCGGGGCCAACCCGGCCTTTCATGAGGCCGTGGGTGATGTCATGTCCCTTTCGGTCTCCACACCGAGACATCTCCATACCATCGGTCTCCTAGACGAACTCGAAGAGGACGACGGTAATAATCATTGTTTTGTAATTGATCAGCTTTTATCACTGGCGAAATTCGGGAGTGGGAGGGGCAATCGGCCGGTGCCCCTTTTAAACCCAAACCGACATTCAGTAACATTTCATTAGCACAAACAATGGACAGCAAGTAACAGCAGCATGGCACTGTGTATCTTAAAAGCATCATATAAAAACCCATTTAGGGTCTTAATCGGCTACAACCCTGACAACCCTTGTAGTATTAGTTTGTGGTAGCTTAAAACGTGAAAACTAAAAACAAAAAACTAGAATCAATAGGTTAAAATACCCCTTGCCATCTTTCACCCCCTTCTCCTCCTAACCAAAAAGTTTGTTAGTTGGGAATAGGGAAGCCGTTTAATTAATCATCTTCCAAAGTACATCATGCTTATGTTGTATTCTCTGGGTAAAGTTGTACCCCGAAGTAAAAAAAAAAGGGGGGGGTCGGTTGGGTGAGGGATATATTTTAATCAAAATGATGTTCAACATGCTTATTTAAACCTAGTATTCTTATGCTAACGTTGACAGAAGCTGATCTGAATCACTTGATGAAGGTTGCTCTGACTAAAATAGCCTTTTTACCCTTTGGATACCTGATGGATCAGTGGAGATGGAGTGTCTTTGAGGGGACCACACCTTCTTCCAAATACAACGAAGACTGGTGGAAACTTAGGTAAGAGACAATTTCATATTTTATTTCCAAAAAAAAATCAATTTAGCTTTAAAATCTTAATTTTTCTTATCATGATTTTGGCTTTCACAATTAATCTCTTTTCAGGCTGAAGTATCAGGGCCTTATTCCACCCAATGAGCGAACTGAAAATGATTTTGATCCCGCTGCTAAGTACCACATATCAGCTGGGGTTCCTTACATCAGGTGAGTGCATCATGTTACCATGGTAAAATTATTTTTTTAAATAAATATTATAGACCTAATTTGAAAAGTACAAATTCTTTTAAAGGTAAAGTTGAGTACCGGCCATGCGATTACAATGTGTAAGAAACTGGCTGGACACGACTGGGGAAGGTTGATGTGTCGTTCATTAAAAAATGACTCACACTTTGAGATTATAATGATCAAATGAAAAGAAAAAAGCTCTACGGATTAAAAATGTATTATTTCTATTCACCGAAGAAAGACTGTCCTGTTTATGCCAGATTTCTCAAATGTATCCGATGGTCTCCAGAACAGAAGTTTTTGGAAGATTACAGCTTATACGTTATCATTTTTCCTTTGAATCATGAACGTGATTAGTTTGTGTACTAATTGTTTTTGGTTTTATAATCCTTTTATTTTGTTTCCTCTACCTTTGTTCCTTTAGGTACTTCATCAGTTTCTTTCTCCAGTTCCAGTTCCACGATGCTTTGTGTAAAGCAGCTGGTCATGATGGTCCGCTACACCGATGTGATATCTACAGATCTAGAGAAGCAGGGACACTGCTCTCGTAAGTTCCTAAGGAATTTCCAAAGGAATTATAGTAATTTTAATATCACAATATGTCTAGTTCTTAAAGCAGAGGCAGATCCATGATTCTGTAAAAGTGAGGGCGGGTGGCACAATTTTTAATAAAAAAGGATAACAAGAAAGAAAGAAAAAAGTCTATAACACTTTTTTATGTTATTTGTAATATCTCGAAAATATACAGGAACCCAGAATTTAGGTTCCCATGTACATTTAGCTAACCTTTGATTTGTAGGGGACACGAGAATAATGAAGGAACGTTTTTCTTTTAAGTACGTAACAAAAAAGTCTTCATGGTTTTCTATACAGAAACATGTTAAGTAAAGGCTCGAGCCGGCCATGGGATGAGGCACTAGAAGCAGTCACAGGTACTAAGGAGATTAACGCGACGGCATTGATGTCTTACTTTCAACCTTTGATTGAATACCTGAGTCAGGAGAATCAAAAGAATGGCGAAACCCTAGGCTGGCCGGAGATGTACACGCCTCGTGGTAAGGAAACCAACTTGTGCAAACCACGAAAATAAACCCGACCCTGTAGATAATTTAAAGAGAAGGTCGAGTTCTGGTAAAGATGAAAAATAATATCTGAGCTTTCTCATTCCGTAATCGTCAGTTAGAAGAATATTATAGTAATACCCCTCCCCCTTAAAAAACAAAAAATACCTTCCACTCGCCATTATATTCGAAGAACTGAAACGTTTGGACCAAACTGTGCATGTGTATAGTCCTGTATACCCATTCACGTGCCCAGTGGATGTGATTTTTAGCATGTCCGAGTCAATATCTTTTCATTTTTATCATTCCAACAAAAATTCATAATATACATTAATATGCGTGTAGAATGTAATCACACGACAGATATTCAACTTTATCCTTATCATATTCCTCGAGCCATAGCAATCTAATCAAGAGTGTCTTTGATCTCTCAAAAATTTTCTCCCGATATTCTAATCTGGTCGTATGACACATGCTCCTGCGACATTTGCTCCGCGGTCTATTTCAAACACGAACTGAATTCCTAACTTCAACTTTGGATCAAACACTATACCCAACCCTAACCTTTACCGTAAACCTGAGCTGTACCCAATTACAATCCTAACCATAACCCTTATCTTTGATGAAATGAAGCCCGGGTCGCCAAAGCATTTGTCGGAGCACTCCTTATTTAAAGTTAGATGATCGAGGCAGCCCAACGGATTAGAAATCGGGTTTGATTGCCATATTCCGAGTATCAATTTGTCTCGGAGAGTAGCAGGCCTTACCCAAGGTATTTAAAAAAAAAATAAATACTGATAACAATAGTAAACAAATTAACCAAATCCAAACTAGGCATACGGTCAAACAATTTGTTTAAATAATTATTTTGTATAATATTGTTATGATACAAGTACGAATATATTTTCTCATCATTTCGGATGATTCAATGCATGGATAATGATTTATTTTCTTTATCTTTTTTAAACAGATCCTTCTGTTGGAGTTGGAACTGGAACCATGTGCTCACCTACATTCATACTAGTACTTTTACCAGCAGCTCTATGGATACTGCTTCACTACTGATACTGTCCCTGGATTTATCTCTAATTTGTCGTTTGGTTTGTCGAGAATTGCATACAGATTGCGTTTCTTTGTTGCAATAGACACTAGAAACCACACAACAGCCTATGATATGGTGATCAAGAGTTTCATGGTATGATAGAGATTGCAGTTTATATCCAATATAGAATTAATATGCGACAGATATTTTTGCCAATGGTATATTTGTAAGAGAGTAAATGGATACCGTGGATTCAATATTGAAATACAATCATGTACTGAACTAAAATGATACTTGATTGCGCTGTATTGTCCATACACTTTATTTAAAGATGTGACATATATTTGAAGGTCATGCAAGTGCAAATATATGTTAGTTACTTAGTTCATGTTCTTGTTAGATTTGACTATCATGTATACACTTATGGGATTGACCATAGAAAGGCCTGTAGGCCTATTGTCGATTCCACCATTATCTGTTATGTTATAATCATGTTATATTCTTGTCTGTCTTTTGTCTTTTGATTGTTCTGTATTTTTATCAGATTGTGGAAATAAACTTGAATTGAATTGAATTGAATGTGTTATTAAAAGTTGTGTTGTGAATCTGACGAGGTGATGGAGCAAAAGACAGTCATATATACGTGTTTCGTAATCGTCCAAAAGTGAGGTTCTTGTTTTATTTCCATTAAAATACATTTACACAAATACATTTGAATATAAGTAATTCATTGCACAAAAACTTAATTGAACATTCATAACCCCATCTAAAATCACAATCATGCCAATGTACTAGTTATATAGTTATATTTAAGATTACATTTTTATTTCAATTGAAACACAGGGGATTATGTTTATGTAAAGTTTCCTTCATTCTACTACAACTTTGTTTTAATTTTGATAATTAATTTCGCCGCATAGGGTGAAACTATATGTACGTGCTATATTCCGAATAGAGAGTATTGTGTCTATTTACATAACTAAACAAGACTAATATAATGTAATCCCACTTTACAGTTCGCAATTAAAAAACACACAGATGTATTCGTATTCACGTACCCATACGGATAGTGGCTAACCTTTTGACTATTAAACTATTAAGCTATTTAACTATCGACTATTGAACCGATGTCTCTTCGTCCTTTTCCGTAAGTTTATGAGGACATTTGATAATTTGTTGTTACATATATAATTATCTACGATTTATTGATACTGTAGAGAGTTTCACCTCGGTTCATGCACTATCGCCTTTTTATCGGTTCACCCCTTCGTTGGAAAGAAGGTGTGTTTTGTGACCTGTCACGTCAAAATGGGAGAGAAGACGCCGAAAATCCGTTCTAATTTTATACTATATGATACCATTCTGATGTGGCGGGCCATTGCTTAGAGTAGGTTTGAGTGTTAAAATGAGATTGCAAGTTGCTAGAATATTCTCGCAAGTATAAAGAACAGGCAGAGGAAGATCGCTGCTGTTGAAGGCTGAACTGTTACTCCAAAGTTTGGATCTGCAAAACGAAAAAAAAATGAAAAGGAATATATACATACATTTCTTGGAATTGCTCAACCGTCTTGCTTAATTTGAAAGAATGGCATAACAAGTTAAACGTTAATCTTTTTCTCCTCTCTACTTTTTTTCAGTCGTATCTATACAATAGTACATTATTTACTTTAACTTCTTTTATTTTTAATATAAATCGAGAAATATTAGGTAAAATTCAATTAATTTAATAGTAACCAAAGTATGCAAAATTCTCTTACCCGCATTTCTTATTGATTTTGTGATCAAGTGATTTTGTTTTCATAATGAATTCATGACTATCACAAGGTCTTCAAAACTAAAATCGTCAGCCACATGAACTCCATGTATTTTGAACATTACGTCAATTGGCCAGTACTCTTTCTCTGTCAACTCTCAAGTCTTTCTAAAACTAAAAATACTTCTACTACTAATAATAGCTACACTTATATTGCGCATAATTATATCCATTCGAGGGGATGGGCATGGTGCCTACAAAATATGTTAACCTTTAAGTCTAGCTGCCCTAAGGCGCTGAAGGCATTGCAGGTATCAATTTACTGCACCTGGGTGGAGAGTGGCAATTTTAGATTAATGTCTTGCCAACGAACATTAGTGCCGATGCTGAACCGCCAACCATAATTATGATCCACTGTCCGGTGACGTGACCATGAGAGCACCACACCTATACCAGGAAGATCTTCCTGCCTATACTAACCTGCGGGTGTGTAAGATTCCGGCCAACCTAGGACGTCACCGTTTCGTTCATTCTCAGCCTCGAGATAGTCAATCAGGGGCTGGAAGTAGGAGATCAGAGCCGTAGCGTTCATGGTTCGAGACCCCGTGATGGCTTCCATGGCTTCGGGCCAAGGCTCACTTGAACCCTTTTGGAGCATGTTTCTGAAATCAGGAAAACACATTTTATTGCTTATATGTTTTCAGTGGGTACGTTGTTTTAGGAAACAGAGAGTGAAAGAATTTCTATGTGGAACTATATTGGAAATTTGAATACAAATATCATTATACTTTTACTGTAGACTGACATAAACGGATAGTCACTCAAGCAATTAATGACAAATTTAATTTTGAACTTTCTTTTTCTTTTCTTTTGTTTAAGTTTTTGGCTGCTATCAGTTTGTTATCAACAAAATTGCTCGACTTATTTACTGTATTCTCACTGAACCTAGAAGAGTAGTACCAATACTGTTCAGAAACATGGAATAGTTATAAAGAAAACGAAAACACGATGACCATGAAGACAGTACTGTCATAAGAAAAAAAATCCCCTATACAAAATCACTGTCATGCAGACTCTCAAAAGCCTCTCGATTCAACAGTATCTTTTGGTTACCACGGCAGGTAAAGATCAGAGGAGTTACATGAAGGGTTGAGTTCACCGAATCTGGATACCACTTACGACAGTAGGGTTCCAGCTTCGATAGATTGGTAGATATCACACTTATGAAGAGGACCCGTGTGTCCAGCAGCTTGACATAAAGCATCGTGGAACTGGAACTGTATGACAAAACTGATGAAATACCTGCAGAGAATGGAACAAATTATAAAGAATTAAAACTTTCCTACTCAATCGTCAAGATAAAACACGTAAAAATTAAGATGTTCATGAATGTTATGGTGCCACACAAGTCGTCGACTCTTAATTGATAACGTTTAGTCCATACATAGCGCCTAAATCTAAAGCATTTCGAGTGCCAAGGATTTACAGAATATGATTGAGCTACGTAATTAAAATATCTTGTGTCCAAGACCGGTAATACAAATACATTGGAAAGAAAGCACGGATGGAAGTTTTATTTTATGCATCTTTTCACCAGTAGAGCAGATGAATTTTCACGGGCAAGCTTCATATCGAAATATCGCATATGCCGATGTCATCTAATACAATTCCTGTGAGTTGAATGCAAACGTCTGCACCCAGAGTCTGTCAAGATTGTGTTTCTAGGATGTAGTCTGGAAAATAAACATTTTTATCGTTGTAAAGGGCCGGAGAAACCTGGCTACTGGCTTGGGTTTGAACCCTGCATGGACTCTGATAAAAAATCACTGAGCTATGACGTGCCTCCTGGAAAAGCCCGGATCCCCTAATATTGACTGGGGAGGAGGGTAGGACGGGGAGGGCGAGTAGAGATGGTTGCAACACTCTACAATTCGTCTTGTTGAAGGACATCAGTGCCCCTGCAGGGATTTAAACCCTGCACCATGTGCTTCATAGCCTGGTGACTTATCCACTAGACCACGACACCTCCATGCTTTCAGCTTCCTTTCTTACCTGATGTAAGGCACATCAGAAGGGATATGGTATTTGGCTGCAGCGTCAAAATCTTCTTCTGTACGGGTTACAGGTGGGATGATACCCTGGTACTGCAGTCTGTTGGAGAACACAATAATACAGTAGCTGCATCTGAAACTACCACCTCTAAAATAAGTATTGTATCCGTATTCTTACGATAAAAAACACCTTTTCTTTTATTTCCACGATTGTCACTTTAATTATCCCTCAATGCAACTGATACTTGTTCTTCTTCTTCTTCTTCTTTTACTAATACTACTACTACTACCACCACTACTACTACTACTACTACTACTACTACTACTGTTACTACTACTACTACTACTACTACTACTACTACTACTACTATACTACTATACTAATACTACTTCTACTACCACTACTACTATTACTACTACTACTACTACTACTACTACTACTACTACTACTATACTACTACTACTACTACTACTACTACTACTACTACTACTACTACTACTTCCAATGTTACATAAATTTCTTACCTAAGCTTCCACCAGTCTTCGTTGTACTTGGATTCTGGGGTCGTCCCATCAAAGATTCGCCATCTATACTGATCCATCAGGTACCCGAATGGCAGGAAGGCAATTTTGTCTAAAGCCATGCTCATCAGGAAGTTCAGATCAGCCTCTTTGGTTAACGATCATGATGTTAGGTAAGAAAATGCAATGAAAGGTCATTAAAAATACTTGAATGTTTAAATAGGAAAGAAGGACAACTTGACAGTAATACAAATTATCCATTCTGATCAGGATCGGAACTTCGTGTTATGAAATACTACTTTTACTGAAGCTAAATACAATGTTGTAGATAAAGGTTTCTTTAGGAAAAGGAAAAATAGAATTGACGGGATCGCAATGTATCAGAAATATATAAGAGCTATGCTCTGTATACCTATCGTAATCGGCCAATGAATACCAACGTTTTAAAATATTTTTATAGTATAAGATAATTTTCGTTTATTATATATGGTTTACATGCCACGAAGAACGAGACTAGATTTGTATTATTTTTTTTATTTTTATTATTATTATTATTATTTATTTTATTTATTTTTTTGGGGGTGGCAGTTGCCCATGATAATGTCGGAATAAAATGTGGAGGCCTATCCAGTCGGACGCTTTAACTACGATTATAACATCTTCTCCTGTTCCAAAATATATCGATACCCCCAATGTCCCATTTACGTAATCGCTTAATGGTACACGTTTAAATTTCACAAATATAGACAGTACTGAAAACTTGTTTAATAAGAACACAAAAGCACACGTGGAACATATTGGTTGGATGAGTATACAACATGGATTCACATTACTGCTATATCAATGTTTACAAGACGTTTACATATGGGGAATGAAAAAGTATGGTTCATTTTTTGAGGAAAATAGTAATACTGAAGAAGAAAACACCAAAAAGAAAAGGACCAGAATCAGACATTGTGAATAAGATGGTACTTTCGTTGTGAGCTGACAATGGCGTAATTGACAAGTCTTTCGTAATGGCACAGATTTTATTTCGAACCCAATGGCCCTATCTTATCATGATTGGATTATGTACTTGACTCCCAATAAATATGGTGGTAATGAAATAGATGTCAGACAAATAGTTTGAACAGGATAATATGAAGCGCGCAAGAACATACTTGATATATTTTTGTTGTTTTTTACACTCGATTTGTGAGTCCACATAAAACATCAGGGCATGACTCGTAGGGTGGGTTATAGGGCAGGGGTTATAGGGCAGGCCGACCAATTTTGTTCTAGCTATAATGACAGTGTAATAGTGTATTGCAAACTGTCCAACCATCAACCTGGTTTGAAAAGTTGGGAGTACTGCAGGTCGAGAATGTTATCCGAGCCGAAAACATTATGTTTCAACATATCAAAGTATCACTTTGGTCCTAAGTTTCAGATTGGGAGAGGGGGAAATAGAAATATACCGCTATACCCTCGTCATCCGCAACTTCATTCAAAAGACCGATGGAGTGAAGATGCTTCGGTGTCGAGACCGAAAGAGCGAGAACATCACCCACAGCCTCGTGAAATCCATTGTTGGCACCTTCTCTGTATTTCACCGGGAGGTCTTTGTACTGCATGTAATACTCGACGTGCCCCATCTCATGGTGGATTGTGATGAAGTCGGTCTGAGTAATATCTGTACATTGCTTGATTCTATGAAAAAACCAATCGCGTTTTACTGTAAATTGCATGTCCTCACGATCATGGAGAGGGATTGTTGCAGACAGGGGCGGACTGGCAATAGGGTTTCCATTAGTGGTCTGAGGGCTGGTTGATCAAGATCTTCTGCTTTTAGTGGGCCGGTCACTCCGAAATTCCGCAACCAAAAACCATGTCCGCCCCTGGTTGCAGAGGTTAGGAGTGTAAGCTGGTGAGGGGTTAATTAAGCTTATTTTCTTTTCTTGTTTTTATTGCAACCATATTAAGAACACACATGCAAAACATGGAAACAACATAGGGGATTAATCAAGCTTGGTATAGCGGGTAGGTTGCAGAGTTGGTAAGCAGCATTACGCTTTGCGCTAGGTTAGTTATGTAAGTAGATGATGACCATCAGTCATTGGGGTATGATAAGCTGTCTTTACCGATTTCGTCTTTATCACTTTTTCGTTATTTCGTCATTATAAGAAATCCGCCACTGGGCCTAGGTAGAAACCTTATGTCGGGTATGGGTGATTTTCTTATCTTCTCATCTGAAATATAAAATAAGTGTATTGCACTAAATATCCACGGGCTAGCGTATTTCCTTTCGCATGCTTTTGTACTTTGATCACCCTTCAAGGTGATCCGACATTATTATGCTCTGGTGACTATTGCCCCGGGCTTCATTTTGTTAAAATGTAATGGGTTGGGGATGATATTGGTTTTAGGTAAGGATTATGGTTAGGGTTAGGGAGGGGATAGGTAAAGTGTTTGAATCGGGTTGCAAGCTATGAATGCGGTCAATGCAGGGTATAAGCCGCGGAGCAATTGCCGTACATCTCCCTCTATACAATATACAAAGGGTATTTTGTTTTCTTCTAAATCGGTAGACAGTTTATCTTATTTCAACTGGTATAATACTGAACACGAATTAAATGCAGAACGCGGTATATATTGTCATTATACCGTCATCATCCACAACTTCATCCAGGAGACCCACAGCGTAAAGATGGGCCGGTGTAGAGACCGAGAGGGCGAGGACATCGCCCACGGCCTCGTGAAATCCAGGGTTTGCGCCACCTCTGTTAGCTACGGGTTGTTCCTTATACTGAAGATCGTACTCGATGTGTCCCATCTCATGATGAATTGTGATAAAATCGTCCATTGTGATATCAGTACATTGCTTTATTCTAAAGAAAAAAAATTGAACTTTTTATCCATTTTCATATCCTCTCAATCGTATAATTGTTGAAAGGGTGAAAGTGTTTGCGGTGTTTGATTAGTGAGGTTAAAATTTGGGTTAGGTTGCAGGTCGTGCGTCGGGGGTGTAACGCTTTGTGGTGAGGTTTAAGATGATGGTAATTGACACTGATGATAAGCTGTCTTTCAAATATTTATTTAAATTTATATAATTTTTTTCAGTTAGTCGTTTAATTTTAAATGGCAAGATCACACCATGTGACTATCGATCGTTGATTCTATTTTTAAAAATAGAAATGTACTGTAATGGATGTTAATGGAAGAAAGAAAAAAATGTCCTTCAAGATCCCTTAATGTTTTTTGTTTATTCTTTATTCTCTTTGTTTCAAATGAGCTTTGTAATCTTGTATAGTTATTACTTGCTCCTGTCGCGTAGGACGTCTGATGCTAATATTTTACACGGCGGAGGGTAAGGTAATTTCATTTTCTTTAAATCATGAAAGACAGCTGATAATGTTACAGTCGAGTAAATATTGGATGTCGAGTAAAATTGGAATTCGAGTGAAGAGTGGAATGGAAATAAATGCAGAAGGCTTGAAATATATTTCAGTTATACCCTCATCATCTTCAACTTCATCTAAGAGACCAACAGCATATAGATGGGCCGGCGTAGAGACTGAAAGAGCAAGAACATCGCCCACGGCCTCGTGAAAGGCGGGGTTGGCACCTCGTCTGTATTTCACAGGTTGATCCTTATACTGGAGGTAATACTCGACGTGCCCCATCTCATGGTGGATTGTGATGAAGTCGTCCATGGTTTTGTCGGTACATTGCTTTATTCTAAGGAATGTCAAGTCGCGAGTTTTCAATCAATTTATCATGACCTCACCCGATGTTATGGTTTGATATATGGTATATAGAGGGATGAGTTTGTGAGATTTTTAGCAATATTTAAGGTTTGATGAGAGGAGGGGAGGGTCAGTTTTGCAATAGTCGCAGATTTTGTGAGATGAATTTTATGACCATGAGAAACGTAAACGGGATAAACTTGTTTACCTTATTTTGCTTGCTTTCATTTTCATTTTTGTCGTTGGTTAATCTTTTCGAAGCAATTAAACCAGTGCTATAAAATTATGCACCTATTATCATTTTTTGTTTGTTTGGGGGGGGGGCACAATATAGGCCTATTAAAGTGTACTATCAAAATATCGAAAACTTTCAGGTAAGACGCATTCGTTACCCTCATCACCATTTTGTTTAACGCCACTTGAATGGCAAACTACATTAATCTACAAATAAACATGATATCTTTTTCAACTGAACAGCTGAATCGGCAATACAGTTTATCACGTTTACAGCTGAAAGTGAGGCTGAAGATGAGGTGAATACAGGACGATGTAGATAGAATAATATACCCTCATCATCTTCAACTTTATTTAGTAGACCAATTTTAAAGAGATGGGTCGGCGTAAAGACCGAGATGTCGAGTAAAATTTGAATTCGAGTGAAGAGTGTAATGGAAATAAATGCAGAAGGCTTGAAATATATTTCAGTTATACCCTCATCATCTTCAACTTCTTCTAAGAGACCAACAGCATATAGATGGGCCGGCGTAGAGACTGAAAGAGCAAGAACATCGCCCACGGCCTCGTGAAATCCAGGGTTGGCGCCATCACGGTAGGAAACCGGTTGGTCCTTGTATTGTAGGTAATACTCGACGTGCCCCATCTCATGATGGACTGTGATGAAGTCATCCATGGTTATGTCAGTACATTGTTTGATTCTGGGTTTGGGGTGAGATGGCATGCAGTGAGAGAAGGAAAAAGGAGGAATTTGGGGCGGGCGTGGAAGAACGGGTTCACTAGAACATTGAGGTTATCAACCTACACTAAAATACGGAACCAACCAAAAAATGGTATGGGTTTGATATAATTTTTACAAATTATACAAACCAAATACCAAGAACTCAAGAACAGTGATCAAAGATAATCATGTCAAACTGGTTAATGTAATTTTGAGCGAATTAAAATTTAAATCGCTTCAGGATGAGTATGCACATTTGAGACAAATCGTTTCTCTAAGCACTTTTTAATAATAATAACAATAATAGTATGTCTTGTCTTCCAAGGGTATAGCCTCATCAGTATAAATGCTGTTCACCATGAGGGCCCTGCAATCATAATGTTACCCCGGCCTTTTGATATCTTTGCATGGCTCCATTTAAATTCTCGGGTGAATATATGTAGTATTTAACAGGTTCAATCATCCATCTAAAATTTATGATTGGATGATATATATAATTTAAATTTTTGCCATAATTTACCCTGACCATCAGGTAGTGTACACCTGAAGTACAACGGATGAACTTTCCACAACAGTAATTTTCACACTAACTCTCAATTTTTGATTTTAATAAGATAATTATTAATGAGAAAACCTAGGAATTAGTGGTAACAATTCATACTCGGAACAACAAAGGGCAAGACACCATTCAGGAAACATTTTGAAATATATGTATATATCTTAACCCGCACAAAAAACCCGAAATTTAAAGTTCCGAGGTATAAACAAAAATGCCATCATGCAAACAAACCGCAAGAAAAATACTAAAGTCAAGACATATCTTGCAACATGACCATGTTATTCCAACCTTGTACCAAATAAACAACATGAAACACTAGTGTCTTGACAACCACGTGGTGCAACACCAGACAACACTAACAACAACGGTGTACCTAAATCATCTACCGCCTCTTTCAAAAGACCAATGGATTTGAGATGAGAAGGCGTGGTTACGGAGAGAGCAATAACATCACCTACGGCCTCGTGGAACCCAGGGTTGGCGCCATTACGAAACAAGACAGGTCGGTCCTTAAACTGAAGGAAATATTGCACGTGGCCCATCTCGTGATGAACGACGATGAAGTCCTCCATGACCACGTGGGTACATTGGTTTACTCTGGGAGAGGGGAGGAGGGGGTAAGGGGTAAGGAGGAGAGTGGGGAGGCAGGGGATGGGGTGGTATAGTTGTGTCGGGATGGTGTGGTTGGAGTGCGATATTATTAGAATGGAGTAAAAAATGAATTAGCTCATTTAAAAGATTAGTTGCTATGTATTTGATCTCAAGCTATGATTTGGTATATATAGTATCAATTACTAGAAAATAGATACACATTATACTGTATAATTTGTTTACATTTTCCTTGAAATTCATTTATGAAAATGAATATCAATGTTGTTTTTACTAATAACTAAGAGTGTCAGAACAAATCGATATCAAGAACAACATTCTTATACAAATGAAGCATGCGCATGAATTCATTATACGAGCTATCCGCACTCGAGTTGAGGTTGTGTGTATCTATTGCACGAAGCCGTTAGGCTGAGTGCGATAGATACACACAGCATCAACGAGGGCGGATAGATCTTATAATGAACGAATGAAAACATGCATCATTTGTTTTATACAACGAAACTCCTAGATCCTTGTTATTTGATGTAAAAATAATTAATTCAAGATTGTTTCGTGACAGTTTATGGCTGACAAATAAATCTCAAGTTTTAATAAGTCTCAATTTAGTGCGCACACATAAGTATAGATATAGCAAGCGCACCTCTATCTATACCCATTTACGCATAGTGCTGCGCAAGAATAGGCCCATGTGTACACGCAGTATTAAGCGCTCTAACCTCTACGCGCGCTACTGCGCGGCACTGAAAAATCGTTGGATAGTACTGGAAAATATTGCACGCTTTTTCATGAAAAAGCGTGCAATAGGCTCAAGTAAATGAATCACACGTGACCGCGCATGACCAATCATATGATTAGGATCTGGGAGTGAGTTGTATAAAATACAATGTTAACATAGTTCAGACAACTGACCCACCAAAATATCATAAACACCAGTTTGGTAATCCGTGTAGTTAAGTGTAGTTATATCTGTTTATTCTGAAAACAAAGTATAACGAGTTAAGAAGATACTACAGAGGAATGTATCCTTCTTATACCGTTACATGTATAATGCTTCATAAAGTTTATTGTTATGGAGTTCCAATCATGGACAATTGAAGAAGTTTCATTCTTTCATCAAGAAACATTCTGTCCACTGTAGAATCGGGTTACCTGAAATCCTTTTGGTTGTAGAAGTCCCAAGCTGAAGCATGGCACACGACTTCACGACCATCGTTAGGTCGTTCGAGCATGGACTCGTTCCAGAACTCTTCAGGCATGGCAATCAGTCCTAGTGAGGTGAAAAACTCATCCGATACTTCAAACATTCTCAGCGGAGTGTAACCCTGTAAAAGAGGTCATGATATCAATTATAAAAACAAATACATTTGATCCTATTTTCTTTTAATTTCACATGACTATTATCTTATGTTATGAGTTCATGAATTCCAAAACCTTGCAACTTATATTTTCTCATTATACATGACTGTTAATTTATGTTATCATCATATGGTTTATTTTGAAAAAAAATAATATCCTGTTCAAATCTCAAAATATATTTACGTACAAAACAATTTGTATTCCTACAATGAATAAAGAAAGTGTAAATACAAAGATCAAATAAAATTGATAATAAATTATAATGGGATCACGAAATTGATGCATTCACAATTCATATGCGAAAACTAATGTTGCAGCACTGCATAAATCTGCCTTTCATCGTAATTTCATTGAGAAGTGACAAGACACCAAGTTGTATAATTAGAAAAATAACTAAAGCTGTGGTTGTAGGAAGAGTTCATAAGAACAATCTTGTGGCTATCTTGTGAGAGGAGCATGTGTAAAGGTCATACAAATCTTCTGTATAATTATGTTGCCCTACCTCTCTCTCTCTTTCTTCCTCTCTTCCTCTTTTTCTCTATCTCTCTCCCACTGTCTGTCTTCTCTCTCTCTCTCTCTTCCTCTCTCTCTCCCTCTCTCTCTCTCTCTTTCCCTCTATATCTCTCTCTCTTTATTAGTATCTTTCTTCGCCATTCAAGGAAGGGGGAATATACCCCACGCCTCCTATACCTACCCCATCGTCTATAGCATATCTTACCTTTTCAATGAGGACTGGAGTGATATCCACGCTGGGTTTATTGGGATAAGGTTGGCAAAGATCTAGCAGCTGAAGCCACGACTGAGCCCACATGTTACCTGTATAATGTAAGGTATCAAAAGCGCTGGAAATATAAAAACTGAAGCATATCATTTTTTTGTTCTTGTTTTTATTCCTTGATTTTTTTCTCCCTCTGTTTCTTTTGCTTTGGTTGCTTGTTTGAACATTATTGGAATTGTTCCCCTCCCCCTTTCAAAGAATCCTGGATCCACGCCGGGTTTAGGTCCATTCATTCATCCAGAGCAGCAGAACAGTAAAACTAATTGCAATACTCCAGACCATACTGTCCGGTGTGACCACTACACTGGTTGGATGTTTAAAGGGCAAGTCCGCCCCACTTGCAAGTTGAATTGAATAAATAGAGAAATAATTAAACAAACAAAACTGTGAAAATTTCATCAAAATTGGACGAAAATAATAAATTTATGGAGTTTTAAGCTTTCACATAATATCATAAAACGATGACTGTGTATCAAATAGGCTTGTTTTGCAAATTAGCGAGTTGATGATGCCATCCCCTCACTTTTCCCCATTGTTTTTTCCAAAATGAAATTTCAAGTTTTTCCTCTAATTTTGTTGGGATACACCTGTACATATGTTTTCCTTTATATTACAATAAGTAACAGTAATGGTAATTTGGCACATATTCCAGGAGGATTCTAGCTATGTTTTACATTCCCAGAGCAGAAAAGCGGATATTTTTGTCAAATTCATGTACAAAACTGATAGAGAAAAGTGACGGGATGAAATCATCAAATCGCTAATTCTCATGCAACCTTTGTGATATGTGATACATATCGCTGTTTCATGAAATTATGAGAAACTTTAATATTCCATTACTTTCTTATTCTTCATCCCATTTCGATGAGAATTTCACTGTTTTTTTTTTGTTTAATTTTTCTCTATTTATTCAATCCAACTTGCGAATGGGCCAGACTTGCCCTTTTTAGAGATGATATCAGTCAAATCAATGACAGGGTTAGAAGGATCAGTTTTACAATCGGGGTCGTGGATACCATTTTTAATAGGTCTAAAATCGTTATTATAATTATGATAGGATAATCAAGCAAAGTTTGATGATCACTATCGTTATGGCGTTATGGCGACCCCATCACAAGCTTTGTGCTTGTAGGAAATCTTGCCTCCTACCTCCACGAAATAAAATAAATAATGTAAATGTTATTGTTGTGTTTATAATATGATTATAGGAAGAAATATAATGTGTTTTTAATCTTGATTCTCGACTTACCAAAGATATGAGCTGGAATGGGTCCCCTAAGGTTGATGAAGTCTCCGCCATAGACCTCGTATAATTTCCTACGTACATATGCGTGCAGGTTGTTGTACAGAGGTGTGAGCTGGTTGTATAGTTCTTCAGTCATTTCTTCCAAGTTATCCATTTCATACCAAGAACGCCAATAGGCACCATTGTCCGGTTGATCTACAAAAAAGTAAGCAAAAAAATAAATAAATAAATAAACATCTAACCAATACACTTAATTCAATATAATCTTTATACTTCTATTAAAGAGGAGTAGAAAAACATGTATAGAGATTGTGTGGTCTATTGGATAATTCACCAATCTGTGGATCACACGGTATGGGGTTCAAACACATGTTACAGCAGTTACGTCCTTTGACAAGTCACACTCAACCCACTCCAGGTATACATGTAGCAAATGATTCCTGGTAGGCAATAATTCCTTGAACGACTTAGCCCCTACCTTCTTATAGGCTGTGGCCAGGGTAAAAATCCAAAACAATTTGGAAGCGCATTGAAACATTGTTTAAATATCATATGCGCTATTCAAGAAGTGATTATTATTCTACTTTCTCTTCATCTGATTCAAAGCGACTTAAAGCTAAAGATGACGGAAGTACCGCGGGGTATTATTTTTGATTAACAGCCTATACAATCGGAATCCACTATGACGTCATAACATGGAGTGTTTTGACCAACGCAGACAGTCAATGAAACGTGTAAATAATTTATATCGATGCCTTGTCCATGGCTACTACTACTAGTGTATAAGTCATTGGTACGTTCTAACAGAATAATTAAGATTTGAATGCATTATGCATTTCATAGTTTGACCTTAAGTCAACAAATTCGAGACGAGTAAGGAGGATATGCCTCAGTCTGTCTAAGAAGTGTTTATAGTTGCACCAAGCCTAGCGGCTACTTTCCTAAATGGCCTTTACAGATCGAGAATGAAATGTCTTTTCTATAAAACGTTTTATTTAATAATATTCTGGCAGTGGTTTCTCTTTCGTAAAATGACATTGTTTAATAGTTCATGTTTCATTTGTCAGGTTTCTTTGAATTTAGTGGTTTAGTAATACTATAAGAATGCTGATCAGCTGCAAGATGGTTTTTTTCTTTCTTCAATTTATTAAAGTAAAGTAATTAATGAGAGGATGAAACAATATACTTAGATTCTAGACGTGAAATTTCTCATTTGTTGTGTTTGCCTGTTCTTTAATTATCATTTTTCATTGTCAGTTATGTAAATACCACAGGCCTTCTTTATTATCTACAATGAATAAAGTCATAATGAGTTTTCTTGTATGATTAAACATCATGACAACGTTAATCTGTTATTTAAATATTCCTTTTTTGTTAACGCATATAATCATTACGACATATACGGCTACTTGCAGTCTTCCATTGCTTTTAAAGTTTGTTAATAAAAGATTAGGAGACAAAATCCTTGAAAATAGTAACAAATTTATTTCTTAGAACATTAATTAAAAGTAATTAATCAACTCGGTATTTTTTTAAATCTTACTATTCACAACACGTTGGATTTGTTTGACATCATAACCCTAAATAAGTTAAAAGGTACCTCTGACGATCGATCAGCCTCCCACCTCTAAAATCAAAATCACATTTTTGAACGTCACAATGAAGGTCATCTTTACAAACAAGATATCGTATGAAGTCCCCAGATTCTCACAAATGTCTACCTTCTGAATGCTGATGTTTCTATAACTTATTTTGTATGTGGGAGGAGGGTGGGGTGGGTTGTGTTTGTGCGCGAGTGCGCGCGTGTGTCTGTGTGAGACTTACCATTGGCTTGAGCGCCTATATTTTTTAGTTCGACGTATCGAGCGTAATCCTGACGGGCTGGAGCACCGACCTCATCACGCCAGGCATCCCATGCCCAGTAAAGCTCTTGGTAGTCGCGTGACTCAGACATGATCCTAGTGAGATCTTTGGAGATAAAATTCAAATAAAAACAAGATGAATTATTGTACGATAAACCCCACACCCTATCTCTTTAGTTGTAAGACTATGATTCACACCTTGATAATATTTTACAGTGAAACTCCCTCACTGTTTATCTTGTTAAATGAATATTTTTAACCTCCTACAGTATCTATATACAACTTATTTTATTTTTTTAAAGTTGCACTTTCCAAGTTCAGGTCAATCAGACATGGATTCATATACTTTGAAAAATGTGAAAGATTTTCATGCCCTTTCACGAGTTTGAAGAAAAAATAATTTTTTTTTTAAGGAATTCTTTTTGAAGGAAAATTAAAATCACTCCCCTGACAGAGTGCTCAAACAACATTTGAAAGAAATTGTGAATTCTCAAGGGATTTTTACTTTGCAATATAGTTGATAAGATGTTGATAAGTATATTTGTTGCATTGATTCTAACTGTTTGTATGTAAATGACAAGAAATCAACAAATCATCATCTCATATAAATCACGAAACACGTCATTGTAATGTTTGCGAATCTAAAAAATCGATGGACAGGGCTATCCAAATTGCTTTGACTTGATTTCTCCAAAGTTTTAGTGGTCGTGTTAAAAAGCTAGCAGTTTTATCTTGACATAACTGTATCTCGAATTCTCACCTGGTTCTAGAGAATAGCATGTGCCGTCGTCTTTGCAAGGCTTTCCTGTCGAGTAACGAGTCTCCATCTGCGCCAGTAGGTTAGCAAGCTGAACATAGGAGAACAACATGGAATCATAGCATGAAATACTATACAACGTCGATGACTTTCCTAACATTTCCAGGGAATCGTAACATGATCGCAAACACATTCAAAAAATAAACTCAATGGCAACTTCAATACCCTATTGTGTTTCCCTTAGAAAGCATATTTGGATTATGAAATCTATGTTAGCACATTTCAAAAAGTTGAAGACAAAATTTAAACGACTTTCAGGACTACGTAATATTCCTAAAAAGTACTACATACTTTACCTCTTCTAAATCTTCCTGGCGCTCCATAGCAGCGTCACCGATGTAAATCAGTTTGCTCAGCAGACGTTTAGTGTTCTCCGAGAAACCTGTCTGGTTAAATTCTAGGGCCTTTGTTCTCATTCCATTCTCAAAGCTTGATGCGGCTAGACTAGCAGCTACCTGCGAATAAAAAACGAAAAAAGATTTCAATGATATTCAGTTCCAACTATATATTAAACCATTATGATTTACGCTACTATTCTGCGGATCTTTATTTACTAACAAAATAAATTATACATTGCACAAGTTTCTTAAATATTCTTCCCTCGCATGATAATAACAATAATAATAATTATTGGATTTATATAGCACCTTTTCCAAAGGATACAAGGCGCTGTCTCTTAGTCTATTAACAATTTAAGAAGAGTTGTACAGGAATGTTTTCAGTTGTTTTCTGAAGTAATCTAGTGAAGTACTATTTCTTAAGAACGAGGGGAGTTTGTTCCAGAGACGTGGGGCTAAGGACTGAAAGGATTTGAAACCAGCCTGTTTACGGGATTTGGGAATGACAAAGGAAGGATCTGATGAAGACCTAAGAGAATATGATCTTCTCTGATGCTGAAAGAGTGAGGAGATGTATACAGGAAGTGTGGTTGACATAGATTTGAATGTTTGAACAAGTATCCGGTATTGTATCCTATCAGCAACTGGGAGCCAGTGTAGTTCATGCAACATTGGAGTAGCATGGGACCATTTCGGTTTTTGACAGATTAGACTAGCACATTTGTTTTGGAGACGTTGAAGTCTGCCCAGGTCCTACTTATACCGATACCCCCAAGCAAGCATCCACCATAGTCAAGCCTGAAGAGCACAAGTGCTCTAACAACATTGTGACATTAACAATATTAACAATATTAACAATGTTAACAATATTAACAACAATTAATTAACAATATTAATATGATATAACTTTATATAACCGTATATTGTGTAAGATTTTTATACAAGAGGTATTGAGTAATAGTAATGCGTCGCCCCCGCCCCGCTCATGACCATAAATCGCCGCCCTTGATTGTCTGAATTGTTTGTACAACTTAAACAGTATTTTTTGTTTAATCATCTTGAGATTGTGATACATATTAAATAGTCCTCATCTCCATGAGCTTCAAGCTTATTGAAAGGTTGCCTTTCATTGAATCTACTCGTTTATATTAAAACCGATTGTGTTCTGCCTTTTTTATGGGGGAAGGGGGGATGTCAACATTAACATACGTTCTTTCGTCATGGAAATTGTATTTATCTATTTCAGTTCATTGATCCTTTGAATCTGCCTATGTGTATGCAATTATGTCCATATCTAAATGACTATACAGTTACCGTAACAGTATTGTAATCTATTCCTATATCCATCGATATGTCAACATTTACATAGGATGAAGTTATCTCTGTTTTGATAATTATTTGTCTAATTCTTTCACTGATCCATGATTTAGAGAAGAGGTGTATTCCAATCTGATGCATTTGCTTCTATACAACGTTTCGTTTACTTTAAGAACAGGCTTTGTAAAACAGATTGTGGGACTTTGCTCACTTGGAAATGTCAACTTTAAGAACGTCGGTTCATCGTCAAAACACGAACAAATAATTATGGTCTGTATCAATATCAAAAGGATAAAGGTTATGATAATGGTAGATTTGCTTACTTGAAACGATACATCTGTACCTCATACCAATGGAGAATAAAACATGAACAGGAACTGAACATCAAGTTTATATGATTCCTTATAATATTAATATTGATTTAGATTATGTATCATAATCATAATCATGATAGATTGATATTCAGGTTTGTACTTTGAGATTTCGTTCATGCCAAGGTTTATTCTCAATGTCAATAAGTTAGGTTTATTTTCAAATTTATACCCTAATACCATAATGATATAGGGGAGAAGCGGCGCTAAGATAGCGACGATCATCACTCCATGGGTATATGTTGCGGATCCATAAAGAAATAATGATAATAAAACAAATCTATGCCTAAACATAATATGTATGGCGTGCTCAATGCAAATTTGTTGATGATGTATATTTTGTTCTGATTGTTTGTCAGCATTTGCAGAGGTAACTGTGCCTCTGAATACATGGTAACCTTTACTTTTTTTTCGTGTTGGCTTGTCTGAGATTTTATAGATAAATGCCTTTCGGAATTTTTTTTAACCCTTTGCCGGCCCCATCTATTTGTTCGTCACGGCAAAGAATCCTGAATTTGCTAATTATAATTGAGTCATTACACCGTCATCGGCTGTGTCACGACTGTTTTGAAGAATCCTAATCAAAGCAATAATTTATTGTACTTTTTACGGAATTAATTTGTCCATTGGCAGGATATAACGAATCACGGGGGTACCATGACTCCAAACTCTCTTTAATGTTGGTGTCCGGGGGCTTTGCGGATTCCTGGATACAGCTCTAACAACAACCGTTTCAATATCGCTAGAATACTTTCCCCATCACATACATTAGACGATAAAAGTCCTTGTAATATCCTTCTGGCGGTGGACCTTTTATTTCTAGGCGTTTTAAAATTACTGAATCAAAGGCAGTAATAAGCCTACAAATTAGGGTTATGTATATTCCCCGAGTATAACTTGTAATTTCTATCTTGTATTGGGGCCTACAAATAAACAACACTGATGTAACGTTTCTGACACGATTTCAGAGATTTACAGATGATGTTTATATCGAAGACACGCTCTGTCTTAAAGCCTACAAATCACATTTAGGATTCAAGAACAGGTTTCTTGTAAATTGGAAGCAGATATAATTATGTAAGGTCAAAACGATTACTATGGGTCACCGATCCGCTTAATCGTTGGTGCCTTTCTTCTGCGACATTTGCTCCGGGTTTCATTTCGTCAAATGTAGGGTTAGGGTTAGAGTTGCGTTTGGGTTTCAGGTTCGGTTTAAGGTAAGGGTTACGGTGTGGTATAGTGCGAGGTCCAGACTCCAGGGTTGAAGTTCAGACTTCAGTTAGTGTAGGGAAATACCTCGGAGCATTATTGTCACCATGCAGAGCATGTGTCGTATAGGTGGGACGCATGTTTACAATGCACTCCATTCGGGTAGGGCATGCATTATTTCCTTACCTAATGCTTTGGTGTATCAACTTTAACCTATTAAAGGCGTAGCTTGTATTTTCTATCTTATCTGACTTTGTGTTTGTTTCAGAGGATCATTCTAAATAGCGGTAATGATAGCTGGTTCCCCTTATCCCATCGCAACTGAATTATCACTAAATGTTCAAATATTTGTAAAGCGATAAACTAATATTAGCATACGGTGGAGAAAAATAAAAGACAGATAGTACAGTGATCTTTTTTAGAACCCATGCAGAAAGACTGGGGGAAAATAACATCATTCAATAACACGTCAAAACTTGTTGTTTATCAATAGTGATTTCCTCTTCGGTATAAACATTTTTTTATCAATTCCGTTTTTGATTCATGATGTCCATAAAAACCCTGAAAAGTTACATTCAAAATGAAATGTACTACTCCTTTTCATGGATAAAGATAAACCTTTATAATGTTCACAACACCATTCTTGACATACAGGTATAATATAGGAATATTTTACATGATGGGCAGATGCTTGGCCACGTGATTAAAAAAACTGTATTCATGGAACCAGGAGGTGTAGGACTCTTAACCCAGCACATCCATTTGAAAATTACTATTCTCAGTCATGTGGTAATTAAATGGTCCAATTACAAAATTGTGGGAGCAATATCCCTTCAAAGGTAGGGTATAAATAATGTGTGAGTGAACGTGCGTCTGTATTTTAATGTAAGAAGCATCCGGCCCCTCTCCTTGGTTAAGACCGATGCCATGCACCCCCTCCATGACGCCAGCGCCCTTTCAATGGATGGGCGCACAATACGCCACAAATACAACTTAGTAGGGTCGTTATTCCAATTATGAAAAACAGTCTCAGGTAAAGAAAGAACAATTAATGCTATATAGGAGAAAATATAAACACTATGTTGGTAAGATAATCACGAGTAATCAGGTGATATGAGATTACGAGTGTCACGTGTCTTTGTATAGGACAAAATTAATTTTTCTATTTATTTTTAGTTTAAAGAGCACCTCATATTCAAACTTTGCCGTATTCATTTTGTTGTGGCTATTCTATTGTCAAGGGGCTTTCTTTTATTTTGTTTTTGTTAACTTTTGTTACGGAATATTTTTCTATTAAATTGAGATGTGTTTTAGTCTGATGTTTAATAGACATTAGTTTTGTTTTTTGCCGTTGACTCGATATCTTGCTCCTGCCATAATTGCTCCGTGTTTTATTTCGTCAATGATATAGGGGCATGGTCAGGGTTGCAATGGAGTTTTAGGTTACTTTAAGGGTTAGGATTATGTATAATGTTAGGTCCAGGGTCGAAGTTCAGAATTCGACAATTATTGTAGGAAATTGACTCGGAGCAATTGCCGTAGGAGCAAGAGTCGTACAATCGTCTGTAACGTATCAATTATGTATGAACAGTTACTTGCTCTTTGACAGCAGATCTTTAATATGAAGGGGTGCGTGGCGCCGAGGTCTTATTCGAACATTCATTTTCTGTTAAGACCTGTCACCCTCCGACCCCCTCTCCCGCCACTGAGCCGATGGTTGTGACAGGCATAATTTATCAGGCATAGTTTACTCTTCAATGCGAGCAGATTGAGGCGGACAGCTCCCCTCAATAGCTAAACAGTATAAACGTTGCATAATAACCATACCGTGTTTGGCTACTGCCTTTGCGCCCCCCGTCCATCTCGCCCCGCCACCCCGCCCCCTCCATCTCCCCGGCCACCCCTACCCATCCTAACATGGATGGAAGCCCCGCGGAGGTGAGTAAAGGCCATTGTTGTAACTTGTCACTGATTGACACCGACTATCTCCTATAGAAGCAGCTCATTCCGTATAGGTCATCTCTATACATACGCATCCATTGTGTTAACAGTATATAATACCTAGTTATAATATACCAGTTACGTTATAACTTTACAGGCCTATGATCACTTAGTAATTTAGTTTACATTGTCAGGAAACACTACAAATTCCGTTTAGAAAAACAATTTTCATCACAAACTTCTATATTAATTTTTTATTCGATCAAAATGTTATAAAATGGACCAAAATAATCATTTTTTGTTTACAACCACAACTGTTTTATTTAGGTATTCCAAGCGAAATCCTTTTCAAAATGTGCACATTCAGTGGATTTCATGGGTGCATTGTTTGTGTGTGGGGAGGGTGTGTGTGCGTGTGAGTGCGTGTGTGCGTGCGTGTGTGTGAGTCTACGTGTTCTTGAGGCAGTCTATTCCAAATAGATCAACATTATTTTATAATCATTTTATTTCCTGGATCTGGCTTTGGACCTGACAAACGCAATTCAACTTCTATGCATGTGAATGTTTCTCTATCACATTGTTTAATGGACAACAAACACATGTCACGTTGGTTTAATCATTCGAAAAAAATATGTTAAGCCCCCATCACATCAAAGTAGTTCTCACTACGTTCTCGAAAATGTTACCAAACGGGCTCAAACTGTGTGCGAACGGAGCTGAACGTAATAGCAACTGTTTACGATCTGTTTAAGGAGTTCATGGACGGGCTCGGACTGGACTAATGTCTATAATACGATCCTAGTTCGTTCATTAACAGTCCACAATACGTCTAACTCGTCTGTACCCGTCCACAGTCAGTTCATATCAAGTTCAGATCGGGTAAATTTGACATTTCCAAGCAGTCCAAACCATTCTTACTAGTTCGCAACTTGTTCTAACTAGTTTATAACCCAACCACCCCGTTCAGAGACTGTTCAACTTGAATGTCCTCATCTCGTTCTTAGTGTGTTCGAACGCGCTCCTATCGTGCGTGTGCAATCCCGTCCTGGTTCGAGGGCTATACAAACCCAACGCGTTCTTGCTAATTGATGCTCGACCACATCACGTTGTAACACGTTCCTAGTAGGATCGAAGTACGACAATTCCGTTCATAGTACGGCAATTCCGTTCGCAGTACGTCTATCTCGTTTTGAGTCCGTTGTCACTCCGTCTAGTTGCAGGACGGGGAACATTTTGAACAGGCTCAAAGTTCTAGAGCACCCTTCCCGTCCAAGCCAGTCCGAGCCCGTCCATGAAGTTCTTAAACAGATCGTAAACAATTGCTACTACGTTCACTCTGTTTGCACACAGTTTGAGCCCGTTTGGCAACATTTTACAGAACGTAGTGAGAACTAGTTTGGTGTGATGGGGGCTTCACTTGAATGTCTTGATCTGCAAAGCTTGAAGCGTTGAAGTTGAACGGGAATGAGGAATGGCGAGAACGCGCTGGGTCTTTATAGCTCCCGAGCCAGGACGGGATTGCACACGCTCTAGGATCGCGTTCGAACGCAATAAGAACGAGATGAGGACGAGTTGAACTGTCTCTGAACGGGGTGGTCGGGTTAAAAACTAGTTAGAACAAGTGGCGAACTAGTTAGAATGGGTTTGGACGTATTAGGAACGAGGTAGAACTAGTTAATAATGGGTTTAAACTGACTACGGACTGGCTTGGACTGCCTGGAAATGGCAAATTTACCCGATCTGAACTTGATTAACTGACTGTGGACGGGGTACAGACGAGAAGGACGTATTGAGGACTGTTTATGAACGAACTAGGATCGTATTATAGACATTATTTACACATTCTGCCCCGACCACAACCTGTTTTACGATTTTCTAGGACGGTTCCGGAACGTAGTGAGAACTAGTTTGGTGTGATGGGGGCTTAATGGATGAATAACAGCGTTCAGGGGAAGACTGGCCATGGGGAGTTAAGCGATATTTTGGCTAGAGGGTCGGTCAATTAGTTGTCTGAGGGCCGGTTGACATGAATCTTGAATTCCAGTCCTAGTCCGCCCCTGTTAGCGTTGGATTTATGAGATTGCTTTTACCATCTCATATACATGTATCTCTAATTCTCTACAGTATTTATTAAACAATAAATAAATTTCACCTTATGACTGCAATAGATAATAAGCAAGGATGATATGTCTTTACTGTGCAATCATCATTTCTTGGCACTATATCTGTATCCTATTACAACATTACCTAACAAAACATCACATGACTCGTGCCCGTTGGACCCAGGCAGGAGCAATACTAATATTTTAATGTATAAGATCTCTACTCTACTTTCCCCCCTTAATTACCCGAACTGTTAGCATCTATTTTTAATTTATGCTACTTGTGTTTGTTTCTGAGACGTGTCTCATATCCAAGGGAGCAGGGGCGGCGATCCCGGGGGACGGGGAGGGGATACGCCCCTCAATTTTTTTAGGGGGGATCGTCCCCCCCGGAAAATTTGAAAAAGTGCCAAAAAAATTGTATAGGAAATACTGACTAAAGACTGCAACACACTTTTAGGCTCTGGAGGGCCCAAGAGTGCAGTGTTTAGACTAATAAAAATGCAAAAATCTTCTCGCTTGGTCGCTGCGCTCTCTCGCATAATATCCTTCAAAATGTACAAGTAAATATTGTAGAAAATCTGTATTTCGTCCCCCTCCCCGGTCATGAAAAGAAATCGCCGCCCCTGCAAGGGAGTACTGTATATATAAGTCATTATGAATCATGTTGTGGAGAGATTTGCGGTATTCGGATTTAAAGTTCACTAATGTGATTAAGGCCGTTATATCCCACTCATACCGTAAAACCGACCCACATAGACTTCAAACCGACCAATTTAGGCCATTATTTTGGGAAAATGATTTTTTTTTTTGGTCTGTTGTCAGTCTCGTTAGTGTGACTGAGAATCAATTCAGCCCTGAAAAGTAGGCGCGAAAATCAAACAAAACAAACCCCGCCCTTCATACTTCCGTATGTTTGTACTTCTAATATGCAAAATGTTTCCTGATGGTTCATTGACTATAATTTTATTATCAGTTCAAAATGTCAATCAATGGATGCCAAGTGAAAAGGTTGGTTCCGCCCATGTGGGCTGCCATCTGGATGCATACATTTCGACCGCGTCTATACGCTGCTTTGTGCTAGACAGACAGCCGTCTCCTTGCAGATGGTATTTAGCATTCCTACATGATCAGGGAGAGATTTCCGTTAATAAAACCACAGATGAAAAATATAGCAAAGCTGGATCCAGGGCCCGAAACAGCGCCCCCTCCCCAAGAAAAGGGTGAAAACTTTTCAGGACATTGAGAGGGCTTGGCCAGATTACTGGGCGAAAGAAAATGTTGCTGCCCCTACCTTCTCCCAAGTGAATAAGGCCAATGTCAATGGGATTTTAAAAAAACACATCATCTTGGGAAATTATTGTTGGGAAAGATTCTTCTCCCTTCCACCTCCCCCACCCCATAAAGACACGCTTGAGCCTCCGTTCAATGTGTTGGGAAAGACAGATCACATTATTAGCAAGAGGGCAAATTCTCTCTGAAAATCTGCTTAATTTGTTTTAAAAAATGGCAGCACGAATTCAAGATGTCTATAAACGCGCCTTGATGTACGTATCCAAAATTTTCCTTCGTTATTACATCTACGTCTGGACTCGGTGTCAGACTGGACAGATGGAGAGACACACCTGATGACCTCAAAGACCTCAATTATCGCAGACATGCAGGGTAATATACGCTACAATCAGACTAACCGTTAAGGCAATACGTACTCTTCATTGCATAGTCCCTCGGAGAGGTCTAAAAGCCGTATGTCCCTTGGCTGCTTACTTACCAGCATACGAATGTTTTCTCAACAGTCATAAACAGACAAACCATGGATTTTATACATTACCTATGCCGATTTTGGCTCTATCTTGAGTCGGTTTGGCGGTGTGACTGAGGCATCACCATGACTACATCTGTCAACATTATTTTGTTAAAGTCATCATTCAGAAATTTTTTTTTTAAGCGCCTCTCCCTTTCTTTATAACCCAGTTGTGACGATGAAATGTATACATTTGTATTTTGCAACAAAAGGCTGATGTAGAGAGAGCTGATAGATTCTCTTGTCCAAGAAAGAACTGTGTCAAATCATGGACCTGTGTTAGGTCCATGGTCAAATCCTGATATCCTTTTGACAAAGTGATCTTGTACGCCCATCAGATTAAACTTTGTACAGTACTAAATAAAACAATGACATTGATTTACAGGTTACAAGAAAGAATTAAATTCTGTTTCACGAGAGTTAATTTTTCAGGAAATTTGCTGAAGAATCTGGTAAACCTACTGAATTTGCCTACAAACGCAAAGTGTTAAAGTTTTGTATTGATCTCCAGCTTTCTTTTTTTGTGGTAAACGAATATGTGAGCCTGTCACTTTTGCATTTTCATATTCATTTTTTGTCAGTTTACGTGTACCCCCAAATTTGATTTGACCCTGGATATTACCAACTAAAATCAAACAAAATTGGCATAATGTTGACTTCATAATCCCTTTTCCCTAAGGAGGAAATAGTAAATTCGCAACACAGGAAGTGGGATAATTTTCAAAGGCTAGATGCGTTCACCATCGCGTGTAAACAAAGGAAAGTGACAATTTTGATGGTGTATATACAGGTATGAAACGTTGACGTCACAATCACACGTGTCTCTCGTCTGTACTCTGTGGTTTTCTTAATCAACCTAACAAGTGCAACGTGAGGACCGTGACCGAGTAAACTCAAACAATTGCACAACTCTCTTTTTATCTATACGATGGAAAGCAAACATGACAGAATGACAGAATCTCGAATAGCTGCTTCAATATAAATAAACCCGACAAGTTGTTAAAATTCGTGTCATCTTTTTTTCAAAAGTCGATGTACAGGATTAAAAGGACAGTTATTGTATTGCACATAGACCTATTAGCAAAAAACATATTTGCTACAAATTATACAAAACAAAATAAAATGAAACACGCACGAAATTTAGGCCTACAACTACAAAATGATTAGCATTTTCACAACTCGTGTTTTTTTCTCTCACTTGCGACCCCAGATACTTGTTAAAATTATTGGATACATTTTAATTGCATTAATACTCCATGTATGTATATTATGAGTTTTTCATTGTAATCCTTTTCTTCACTGTTTTTAAAATGATATTTCCCATTAGTTTTGAGCAGATGTTTAGAGCCATCCATCATACCAGTGGCGGATCCAGGAGGGAGGGGCCCGGGCCCCTCCTAGAAAAAAACATGTAAAACACCCTTTTTGGAAAAAAAAGAAGATGGGCCCCTCCTGGCGCTCAAGGGGTGGTGGTGAATTTTTTTTTTCTTTCAATTTTCGAAGGCAAAAAAAAAAATTGTGTTCACTACTCACCCCACTGAGCGGAAAATCGGCCGGCACGGTTTTCAAATTTTCGCATGAAGTGGGCCCCTTTTTCGGCCCCCTCCCTTGCCGCCGGCTGGATCCGCCCCTGCATCATACAAAGTAGAGAGGTCCATTTTCGAGCGAGCTGGGGATAATGATTCTGTTATATTGTCATGTTGTCACTGCTCGGTGATAATTGGCCCTGACTAGATACATGTATCACTTTAATCTCTGTCCCTCAATCATGAAAGTACATGTACATATTTAATTCGAAGGAAAGTATTTTTGTTTAAATTGTCTTTTCCTGTCGGATTTTATAGTAATTTGCATCATCACATGCTTCAAAAAGTGAGGAAACATCATATAATTCGATTCCGATAGTCTTATTCCATTGTCTTCTCAAAGGAGCGTTTTATTTAACACTTGATCTTCAAAGCTAACAAGATTATCATTTCAATTTTAGTATGTTTGTGCAAGTAGGCCTATGATATTATATTCGCATGTTTTTGTGTTCATTCTACGGATTGTGAACCTTCAATAATATGAGTTTGTATGACCATTTTAATTTTAATTGTGTGTTTGAAATAAATTGATCTGAACTGAAAAAAATGAATTCACCCTTTGTCGTATATAATGTATCCTTTTCCTATATAACAGAGTGCAAATTCGCTTTAACTTATGAAGCATATGTATACAGAATGCAACTGAACCTTTCAAACAATATAATTTAAACTTACCGATTGTTCTTGGTTGTAATCTGTAATGTTTGTGTTGTATGTCCAAGAAGCAGATACATCTTTGAAGTATTCTACCATAGCCTCTTGGTTGTAATCATCCAGGAACATGATAGCAGCTGTCTCATTGTTGTTTCCCGACACCGGAGGGGTGCTCATCGTCATCAACGTCGCCAGCGACACGGCCAACGATAGCCAGTTGAAACGCGTCATGGTCGTGGGGGATTTATCGGAACAGACTACTAGAAGGAAAAGGTTCCTGGCGTTAATGGAAGATTAAAATTGTGAGAAGTTAACCACTGTATGTGTGGGGGAAAGACTTAGGATTGATGAAACAAAAACAGTTTCTAAAGGTAGTTATAAATGGGTAACTGTGAGCAGTCGATAACTGAGACTTGCCCTGTCCGGCTAGGTCTGACTAACGAATGAGCCGAAAACAGGTCCTGCGAGTTTGTATCACTGATTTGAGCAGGCTTGCTTGTATGTATGTAATTTGATAAGGGGGCGTTTATCACCCGCGCCTGGTAACGTCTCCTCGTTACTTCTTTATTCGCGATGCTTTGATTAATTATTGAATGTTATCTTGGGACTACAAAACAGAAGTCTTATCGTTGGATAGCATTGATAATGTGCAGATTGGTGTCGCTAATTGTCATCAAACCTATATAAATAGCTCATGTAAGAAAGAGAAGGAGGCAGAAAGGATACAGAGAGCAAGAGAGAGATAGAGAGAGAGAGAGGGAGAGAGATAGAACGAGAGATAAGGTCCATGACAATAGTAGGCTTACAGCAAAATCAAACAAGACATTAATGATAAAATTATGACGGAGACACACCAGTGAGTAATATATATATATATTTATATATATATATATATATATGTATATATATATATATATATATATATGTATATGTATATATAGACGTGAAGAAAAAAATGGTCTAGGAACGTGAGACGTAGCTGTACTTTACAATTTTATTACGAGCTTTCGGCTTGTGAGGCCTTCTTCAGGTTCTGAAGTGCAAACACATACAGAAACAAATACATTGTATGAACAGATAGATATACATGGCATAAAAACTTAATATCACTCAATCATATAGTCAAGCATCATGAACATAGCAAAAATTAGTACGAGAAATACTTCGGAATAAACTTAGAAATAATTATGCAATTTCAAAGTGTTTTACCTTGCTTGTGTGTTGGGCTGTCGTGTATTCAGTTGATGTGATGTATGTGTGCGAGTAATAAGGGAAGTGCGGTCAAGTGTGGATTACTGACCTGTGACACGGATGTTACTGATCTCTGACACCGCCGGTGTCATGACCTGTGTCTAGGGAGGGAGAGGGAGGGGATAGAAGGCTTCATTCAAATGCATTGGAGTGTGCGCAGTCCGATTGGCCCTACATTGTATAACAAATGCAAGGATAAAACGTGAGAATCAAAGACTAACAATAAAATAAAATAAATTAAAGATAAAATTAAGATCGAATACACTGCGTTGAGGCAGTTTTTTTTTTAATAATGTGAACAAAAGTGCATCTGATATGTCGGTGTGTTAATTGCCTTATTGATCAGCATTGATCCCATCTGGGTGAAGGGTTTTAAGTTTTGATATCCAAAAAGATTCTCTGTGGAGGATTGTGTGGCGTGATTTGTTGTGGATTAATTCGATTCCGGTGATTTGAACATTATCTAGTGAGTGGGATGGAAGGTTGAAGTGTACTGTGTATGGTAGTATTTTGTGTTGTGTTGCCGAGTGGAAGTTCTTTATTTCGGATCGTGTGTTGTTGAAGCGTGTGTATAGTGTAGTTTCTGTTTTGCCAACATATTGTTTGTTGCATTGAGTGCAGGTGATGAGATATATCACCCAACTGGATTTGCATGTGATGTGTGAGGTTATGGGGTATTCTTGGTTAGTTACTGTGCTTCTGAAATTGGAAGTGTTTGTTATGTGTTTGTGGATTATGCATCTTTGAGATGGGCATTTGGAAAATCCATTGGGCATGGGGTCCCGTGTTCGTTTTCGTTTTGGAGGGAATGGGTGTCCCGCTTTTACGAGTAGGTCCGTAGTGTGCGCCCTCGTCTGTACGAAGTTGTTGGCTGTTTAAGAAAGACGGCTTTAGTTGTATTTCCTTGTTGTAGGAGGAAGTGTTTTTCATTATGCCTGGGATCTTGGCAGTGGCGGGGAGAAGGGTACCGTACAGAAGACGGTGTCCTTGTGTTTTTCAGAGCGTGGTTTGTATTCAAGTAGTTCCTCTCTGGGCTTTTCTTTAGCTCTTTGTATTTGTTGTCTAAGAGACAGAACTATATACCAAACCTACGGACTCACACACATACCTCCTGCCATCCTCCTGCCACCCTAGCCACTCCCTCAAAAGCATACCATACAGCCAAGCACTACGAATTCGAAGAATCTGCTCAAAACCTGATCGTGAAGATCACCACCTCACACAGCTACAACAGAACTTTGAAGACCGAAATTACCGACCAGACATAGTTAGACAACAAATACAAAGAGCTAAAGAAAAGCCCAGAGAGGAACTACTTGAATACAAACCACGCTCTGAAAAACACAAGGACACCGTCTTCTGTACGGTACCCTTCTCCCCGCCACTGCCAAGATCCCAGGCATAATGAAAAACACTTCCCCTCCTACAACAAGGAAATACAACTAAAGCCGTCTTTCTTAAACAGCCAACAACTTCGTACAGACGAGGGCGCACACTACGGACCTACTCGTAAAAGCGGGACACCCATTCCCCTCCAAAACGAAAACGAACACGGGACCCCCATGCCCAATGGATTTTCCAAATGCCCATCTCAAAGATGCATAATCCACAAACACATAACAAACACTTCCAATTTCAGAAGCACAGTAACTAACCAAGAATACCCCATAACCTCACACATCACATGCAAATCCAGTTGGGTGATATATCTCATCACCTGCACTCAATGCAACAAACAATATGTTGGCAAAACAGAAACTACACTATACACACGCTTCAACAACACACGATCCGAAATAAAGAACTTCCACTCGGCAACACAACACAAAATACTACCATACACAGTACACTTCAACCTTCCATCCCACTCACTAGATAATGTTCAAATCACCGGAATCGAATTAATCCACAACAAATCACGCCACACAATCCTCCACAGAGAATCTTTTTGGATATCAAAACTTAAAACCCTTCACCCAGATGGGATCAATGCTGATCAATAAGGCAATTAACACACCGACATATCAGATGCACTTTTGTTCACATTATTAAAAAAAAAAAAAAACTGCCTCAACGCAGTGTATTCGATCTTAATTTTATCTTTAATTTATTTTATTTTATTGTTAGTCTTTGATTCTCACGTTTTATCCTTGCATTTGTTATACAATGTAGGGCCAATCGGACTGCGCACACTCCAATGCATTTGAATGAAGCCTTCTATCCCCCTCCCTCTCCCCTCCCTAGACACAGGTCATGACACCGGCGGTGTCAGAGATCAGTAACATCCGTGTCACAGGTCAGTAATCCACACTTGACCGCACTTCCCTTATTACTCGCACACATACATCACATCAACTGAATACACGACAGCCCAACACACAAGCAAGGTAAAACACTTTGAAATTGCATAATTATTTCTAAGTTTATTCCGAAGTATTTCTCGTACTAATTTTTGCTATGTTCATGATGCTTGACTATATGATTGAGTGATATTAAGTTTTTATGCCATGTATATCTATCTGTTCATACAATGTATTTGTTTCTGTATGTGTTTGCACTTCAGAACCTGAAGAAGGCCTCACAAGCCGAAAGCTCGTAATAAAATTGTAAAGTACAGCTACGTCTCACGTTCCTAGACCATTTTTTCTTCACGTCTACATATTCTGGAACACCCGTTGTCATGTCAGAGTTGAGAATTCTCGCACTTGTATATGTATATATATATATATATATGTATATGTATATATATATATATATATATATATATATATATATATATATATATATATTAAAGCCGCAAAAAAATATTTTAAGATAGAAGGTTAGGACAAAAATAAATCAGACCCAAAGAGATTGTTCAAAAAAATTACTATTGTCCATGTTAAAAAAAATGGATATTTAATATTTTATTTACTTGTCTGTTTTCATTTTCCACAACAATTACAATTTACAAAATGTAAAGAAAAATGCAAGATAAAATTATAATTTAGCGTGAACACTGAGAGTTAGAATATTTTTAGGATATTGAACCTGAGAATGGTATGTGTTTTATTTATTAAATTTTTGGGTGAAACGGCTAATAAAAACCTTTCTCGGGAATATCACATCGACAAAGTTTGTAAAATTATTTCCCGAAATATGGGTATTATTAATAAAGTAAAGACATATCTTCCTTTTGATTCATTAATTATGCTTTATAATTCTCTGATACTCCCATAATTGAATTATGGTCTCTTAGTTTGTGGTAAAACACATCAAACATCAGTAGATAAAGTGTTGTTATTACAGAAGAAGATTATTCGTATTATTTGTAATTCCCCCTTTCGCTCCCATACAGACTCTTTAATTTTTTAAAAATAAGATACTACAAATAAAAGACTTATATGTTTTTCAACTAGGTCAATTTAAGTATAATTGTGATAATAATATGTTGCCATCTGTTTTTCAAGAATTTTTTTTTAAATAGCTCAGTCCACAATTACCCAACTAAAGACATTCGGGAGATTTTCATTCACCTCTCTTGCGGATCTAGCGCAAAATAAATTTATATATGAAGGCCCAAAATTATGGAATTATTTAAATAATGAAGTAAAAAATGCTCCATCGATTAATATTTTTGGATTTGAAATTAAAATTGTTTTTATTACAATTTTATGAACCTCATTGATATATATCGCCCATTTATTCTTTCCTCATCCTCATGTCGTTCTTTCTTTCTTGTTAACCTTTCTTTTCTTTTTTTTTCTTCTTCTTTTTAGAAAAATAGGTCATTTTCTACTCGCTGACTCAAAATGTAATTTGATATATTATATTGTGCCCTCTCATGCATTTTTCCTTTCTAATGTGCAAATCTCCTTCCTCATCTTCTTCTTAACCCCACATACAGCTCATCCTTCTGTATTATTTTCTGTACCCCCGATCTCTCACTTCTTTTTTGGCAAGTGTCTACTTTTTGTATTGTGACCATGTTCTCCTATCTTTGACTTTGTCATGTAACAAGAACCTGATCATCCTCATGAAGAAACCTACATTGGGAGCAATTGACGAACAGGTAAAGTGATCCGAATTTAAAACCTCTTATAAAATTTATTTAACCATCGTATCCTATATTTAGACGCGATATCAGTTATCACGATATCCTGAAGAAACATAGGAGAAAATCAAAAATGTATAAGTCTTTACATTTCGAAATCCACTTCATCCTGGATTGAGGCCGCAGTCCTTTCCTTCAGTAGTCAGGGTCATTTTCATTCCTGTTTATTTCTTTCTCTTTATCTTGTCTACATTGTTGTGCCCCTTCATCTGTATCCCGGTGCACACGCCCCTATCTGCCCCGGCCCCCCACAAACAAACAAAAATTCATTGGATTCTGTAGTCTGAACAAAAATAAGATTATCTCGAGCTGCGCGCGTGAACGACACGAAGACGCAGAGGGCGGCATCACTCTTCCTGGTTAATTCGGCAGCAAATTCGGGAATGAATGGGCCAGAGCTGAGCTAGCAGAGGGGCACGAATTTTACTTATTTTGAAGATCTGTATGAATGTTTGCAACGATTCTTATACATGAATGTAAAGTCATGATGGATACGCAACTTTTGTTAATGGCAGATGTTGGACAGTTCGAACGTGACGATACTGGGGTAAGTTCTAAATCCATTGATATGAATAGGAAGATTTGCCAACGGTCCCATTGCTTGACAATAATGTCAGTAGATCTAACGTTAGTCAGCAAACTCAAAATCAAATGAAAATTGGGCAGTGTCCTAGCCTTGAAGGCTAGGTAATAATTAGACAGAAATAACCGTCTGGTATGTGTAATTCTTTAATAAAACTGACATTGTCAAACTGCCCCATACACAGGCGATACCCCTGGCCTTACGGCTCGCACAAGGCCAAGGGGGCCGGGCTGGGAGGGGCGGGGGGCACGTAGAACTTTAGCTTACATTTAGCGCATGCGCAGAACGTTCATCCGATCTCGGCCTCATTTTCGTAATTTGGCGCCTAGCCGAGCCGACATGGGCCCTTTAGATTGGCTAACGCTGGCTCCCATAGACTCTATGTTATAAGACATTAGTGCGAGGAGCTAGCTTGCGATTTTCCATTTTTACCGATACCAAAATTACGATATTCCGGTCAAATCTTCTATTTGTTACAATTTTTTCAGCATCCTTGAAAAGTTAAGTATTTCACTTAAGTTTAAGACTTAAGTAAGTCTTAAGTTTGAAAAACTCTCATTTTCGTCATATTTAAGGTACAAACTTGCAAGTTGTACTGAAATGTTCGTTGATTTTTCTTTTTTATGTTTGTACCTATCCTGAGTGTGCGTCACCTATGTGTGAAATGCGTCACCTGTTTAAAGCACATCATGTCAAAATCTCCATGGTGTGACGTAATATTTCGTATTGACTTTGTCATTGAACTTAAGTCGCGCTTAAGTTAAGTAGGCCCTCACGTAAATTCGAAACAGCTGGAGCGTATCGTCCAATCAGAGCGCGTAAACATCGCGGAATGGTAAAAGTTCTACGTGGGGGGAGAATACCTCAATACGCATTAGCATTGACAACTATGCTTTGCTGGAGTTGAGAATACTGCCTACTGGCGATTTTATGCATTTCTGGCGATTTTTGTCGGAATCCGGTGAAAATTCTCCCCTCTGTTTATAGACTTGACAGTTTGATACTTTAATTTAAACAAAATATGTTTGGAAAGGAAATAGACCTCTAGATGTCCAGTCTATCTAGATCTACAGTGTAGGTCTAGATTAGACAGAAATAACCATCTGGTATGGGTCATTCTTTAATAAAACTGACATTTCTCAACATTCCCCGTACACAGACGGTAACCCATACGGCTCGCACAACGGGGAGAGATAGGGCCGATTGTCAATTTTGTACCACTTTTGGTACAAAAACTTTCTCCCCCGTTTTTTTCCTTATTTAGATCTAATTTTCTGATTTATAAATCAGATAGATAAAAATATGTATATTTTTCTACTATCATACTATGTACCTGTACAGTTATCAAAGTTTTTATCACTTATTTCCAAAGGCGAAATTTACGGACTTACTTTATACGAGATATCCAATTTCTATCTCAGAACCAGTGAAACGGTACGTTCATGCATTCAAACTGGTAATCTATGACATGACCCGGCCGATATATTTCCGGTCAACTTACCAAAACAAAGCCAATGGCCAATCAGAGTACTCGTTTGATATTGGGTTTATGAATATTCATATATCACTGGGTCAAGCCGGGCTGACTCTAACGTAGCTATTTGATGTTAGATTAAGACAAAATGAATATTCATAAACTCAAACCAAGTTGGCTGACAACAAATCATGTTGACGACAAGACTTACTCGGATTAATCATTAATTTAGGATCTAAATGAGCAAGCTATCGTAAGTCAAAGTAGATATTTCTGTGTTATTTTTAATTTTCAATAAGATTCAGTGTAATATTGCAGCCAAAGTGGATATATGAAGATGTAAAGAGTGAAAAAAAATTGTTGCATATCTCATTCATCTCGGTCCGGCCGAACCGAACCATTGCTTCCCACACTACCCCATAGGACATACTTCACTCTATGTATAGAGGCGGTCAGAGGAGCAAGATGTAATCTCAGCGGAACAACCGTCGATACCAGAGACTGAAGCTTTCGGTCTAGGTCTAGATCTACTTTTCAAATAATTTCAAAATAATATTGAAAATCATTGTAAAAGATCAAAATATCGCGACTTTCAACTAATCTACCCGTTTTCTTGAAAAAACTGGGCGTGATGAGATCGGCAATCATACACAAACTGCATTGAAAACCTCCCCTCGGCCTCACTAACCCATACAATGTACTCTAGTCTCTGTATAGAAGCGATCAGTGGAGCCAGACGCAGTCTCAGCGGAACAACCGTCGATATCAGAGAGTGAATCTTTCGGTCTAGGGTGATACATGTAATATGATATTGCTATCACCTAGCCATAGTTGGCGCCCATACCCCTGCGTGAATATTGATGTAAACAGAACCTTAAATGCATTTGTAATCACTCTTGACGAGGAGTTCGCTAGTGGACTCCTTTTTCTACTCATACAAAGCACTTTAAAATCGGTCAAGAATTAAAAAAAAAAATTGATACCGGAGTGATGGCAGCTTGCCAACCTTCCATGTGTTCCTGATGATGATGAGCTAACATGTTGATTTATATGACAAAAACCCTGACCTCTTATGAGAATTAGCAATGTTGGTTTTGCCAAAAACGTAAATACACGGATGAAAATAGCTGTTTCTGTGTTGCCAATTTGATAGTTAATGATAATAGCAACTAAAATATTGTACAAAGGTTCACGCACAAAGTTTGCTGAGTTTAGCAAACTCCCTGTGCACACGCCTTTTTACCCAGAATCATTGGTTTGTATAGGATTGAGTTAACTTTTTGGAAGCAAGACTTAATCTACATTTGCCACTCTTTACCCAGATGTAAATGGGTACTGTACCTGGAAATTGCTTTGGTAATAATAAATCATCGGCCCTCAGGAAGAACAGCTTTGGTGCTGATGAGTCCTCCCTGGGTAACAAAATTATCATTAGTAGTAGTAGTATTAACATACATATACAATCAAACCTGCTTTAACGACCACCTGTCTAGTGTCTACAAAGACCACATTTTTTGTTTCCCTTGAAAATGGTTTCTCATTGAAACATGTACTAAAGGAACCTGTACATAAAGACCACTTGCCTATAAAGACCACTTTTCTTGTCTCCCTTGGGTGGTCTTTATAGACAGGTTTCACTGTAACAGATTTTTTTTTTTTAGAGCCTTTTAATATGTAGTATTTTTTTTTTTTTAACCATATAGATTATCTTGTATATATATATATTTTCACTACAAAGAATAATTACCATCCCCGCCTCTACTTGCCATTTTATGAAATCTCCTTGATTTTTTTTTCTATCAGGAAAATGAACTTGCTGAGGAGATTTGGACTGACCTTATAGACGAGATGACCCTTGGATTATGTTTTGATATTCATCGTTCTGTCAAGCTTGGCCTCATGATTATGGATGACATGACAGAAGAGGCTCAGCAGGTACAATGATATAAGCTTTGTAACTGATCAGTTAACCCATTGAATACAGGAACCGGATGGATCCTGTATTAAGCCTATGGGAATGAGACATTTCAGTAGTCCATGGGTTAAGCTGTACCCCTAAATGACACAGTAAATTTCCTTCAAAACATTTAAAAAAGTAAAATAATGTAAATGTAGTACACCTCACTGTTCTGTATCTTATAACACACAGATAAGTGAGTATGCTCAAGCCCTTTTTTTTCTACACACAGATACTTTTTCTCACCACCACTTGCTATTCAATTTTTTTTTTAAACTCTTTAATTTGCTGCAGAGATGTACTACCTGTGAGAGCGAGCCTTTGGAGAGGTGTTAAAACACATGCCCGGGCATAATATGCCCTGGGTTAGAATTGGGTTTGGGTTGGGTATAGGTTAGGTGCAGGGTTGAAATTAGAAATTTTGTCAGTTTTGACAATTTAACACAAGGCAATTATCACCAGAGCATGTGTTGTAAAACTTTCAGAAAAAACGTCAGTTGCATAAAACTTGTATTTCAGTCAGTATGAAAAGTATGATTAATATTCAAATCCGTTAATCAGAATTTAAAAAAAACTTCTATCTCAGTTGTTGCATTTTCATAGCTTGGTGTTAGTTTGTTCTCAATTTAAACAGGTGATTTTGTATATTTACATGTTTGGAATGCATAATGATTGAATGATTAATCAACATGAAAGTGATACCCAAACAGATAACCATACACTGATACAGACATATTTGTACTTAGACCCTTCTTGCAGTGCATTAAAGGGATCCGGTAACTTTGTCTCAGATTCTGAAACAAAATCCTGGATTTAGCTCATGCTGCAATGATAATTATAAACCTTTAGGTCAGTCAGGAACCCCATGACTTTTACAAGCCGATCGCCTGTCTGATTATCAAGATATTTATGATTGGAAATCGAAACCAAATTTTGGGTTTTCCTAACGGTTTTCATAACACTACAGTCTATTGGGGAAAACGAGTATGGTAAAACCGGTCACTCAAGATTTTTACTTTTTTGATCATTTTGAAGCACAATTTTTTTTAGGGCTTCAATACACCATATCACAGACACTGATAACACGTAGGGCCGTGCATCTCAGATTTTACATTGTTAAACAATGCCTTTAAATACAATTATGAGTAGGAGCATTGAGCAATCTACCTGAAATCTACAAAAACTGAACTGGTGAAAAACAACCAAATACTTAAATATCGCTGTGAGAAGATCTCACTTTAAAAAAACAAAACAAATCCTTATACTGATCGTCAGTACTCTGATCATTACGCCTTACTTGTACATTGTTATCTGTCTTTCATAAACAGGAATATGATATAGTGGATGAGCCTGGACTAGATGTGTTTGGTCAGCCACCTCTCAAGAAGCATCTAGAGTGTTTATGTCCTAGCTGTAATCGCAACCTGGCAGCCAATCGCTTTGCTCCACATCTGGAGAAGTGCATGGGTATGGGGAGAAACAGCAGCAGATTAGCCAGCAAGAGGTATTATACTTGAATATAATTTTTTTTTTACACAGATTTTTTTCTCCCCCACACTAGATGTTATAATTGGGCACTGAGCGATGATTCCCCACATGAGATGAACAGACATTGGGCTTAAACCCAAGTTCAGACACTCTTGAATTGATAAACTCAGAAATTACTGAAAGCTATAGATGCTGACTTTTGTCATTTATCTTTTTTGCTTCTTACAACCATTCTTTGTCTCTTGTTAATCAAGTTTACAGGAGGGGAAAAAATTATAACAGTTATAGTTTTTGCTTCTTTTAATAAGAAACAGAAAATTCTTTCTTTTTAGCAGAAATCATTATGCTTGTAAGTATTTGTTAATTAGTATTCTTGAATTTCATTAATATATGTAATTCAGCTTTCATTATGTAATCTACTTTAGCATTTCATTATGTAATATGAATTGTAGCTTAAAATGTAAGTGCCATGCCTTTTCTCCCTCTGTAATACAGGATAGCTATAGCCAACACTACCAAACTAGACAGTGATGATGATGATGACAGAGATTTAGACTGGACAATGGCTGTGAAAGGTGAATAATATGTTAGATTTTTATTTATGGTTTTTATGACAATGGGGAGGGGAAAAAAATCTGTAACCCTGATATAACTAGATAGGAAGTGATATTGATATTGCTCTTAATTTAAAATTACCTTTTTTCGAAATACTTTTTTTGAAGGATAATGTTCTGCATGACAAGGTTGAATTGGACTTAATTAGACTATACTTGTTTTAGAGTACCGAAGGATGACATCATACTGGCCAGGTTTTTAAGGTTGCTGGTTCCAAACAATTTTGTGCTGAATAATGGTGTGGCGATCACACCAGCACCAAACACTGAATTTACCCTGATCCAGCCCATTGCTTGAATGATTTTGCAGTGAACCTCATGCGCAGGCTCTGTTGTTTAGAACCAGTAACCTGGACAACGAGCTACTATGACGTTAGCACTTCGGTACTCTGTAGGCTTTTGAATGAAAGTGAAAATGGGAAAGTAGAATATTCAGCAGTATTATCCTTATAAGACCATCCTAAAGTTGATCCGTACCAATGTAGATTTGTTTTAATTTATTTTTCCCTCCTTTTCCTGTCACAGGCTCTAAAAGATCTAGGAAAGAGAAGCTTAGTAACAATTCCCCAAGAAGAAGCAAATCAAAGCTGAAAAACGGTAAGCATTTTAGATTTCATGTTTATCAACATGCCAATTTATGATAATGAGAGACATGTTTCCCATCATTATGAATATGCAAATTTCTTGTTGAATATTAATGTTTTCTGGGCAGTCGGAGACTGTCAATGGAGTAAAATTACACTAATGTCGAGTTCATCAGTTGTCAGGCGATGTTTTAACAATTTCTTAACTTAACACGATAAATGTAAGGTAACCATGATAAAAACAGAAATGGCCTTGGTGTACAGAAGGGTTAAATGGTTCTGGTGAGTTATTGGCCAGAAAACTTGTTACAGAAGTGAAATAAAAACTAGTGAAAACAAAAAAATCATATTGTGTTAGAGAATTCTCCCATTTTCTAGTAAATTTGCATCTCTCAGTTGGCTTCCCCCCCCCCCTTTTCTTTTTCTCCTTAATTTTTTTTCTTTTTCATTTCATCATTCAGATGTCGGTGATATACCCAGTGTTAGTAACAACATGGAGAACTGCATGGCAACTTTTAAGGTAAATAATTCTCATTTCTATGAGCAAAACGGATGTAGTTTCAAGTATAAGATGTCTTGAACTAATACTTATTGCAGAGTAAAAGAACCTACCTTTCACTGTCACCCATTTTCTTTGGGAGCCAGGTACTATACTTCCTGCATTATGCCTAGAGGAATGAGAGAATTCAGTAGTCAACATTTCAACAAGATCACATGGATGTTATACTGCGGGCAGTGATTTATTGTAATGACTGGGGGTAGGGGGTGGGGGGATTGCAACTAAGCAAACAAGCGTGGAAGGCTTTGGGAGGTTACCTACCCTTTCCCGTTCCTCCCCTATGTATTTTAGCATTGCCCTTCGTATACTTCATTCTTCATATGATATCCCATGCCCCTTTTAGTTACATATACATAAGTAAAGGGTGCTGTGACTTTGTTGATATTTGTTTTTGCAGGCCTTGGGAAACTGTGTTCCAGTCTTTGAAACTCTGTCGCTGGAAGAAAGGAAGAACATCTTAATGACAACATGTGGTGTCATATCAGAACATACCAAGAAAATGTGCACCAAGTAAGAAGTGTTGCATGTACCTTTGGCCATTTGGATTATTATTAGGATGGAAAAATACATCTTTTTCCCTACTCTTATCTCTTGTATGTTTACATTTCCTGAATAATGTATTGTTACTTTATATTTATGTTGATTAATACAGAGATTAATCAATAATAAGTGCTTGTGAAGAAAGAAAGTTATAATTCTGTCATAAAAACTGTGCATACTGTGAATACAGAAATCATGTGACTTTCAGTATGATGTACGGACCATAACAGGATATAGTTGAAATAATTCACTGCATTCATTAGGCATGTAACGATCACCTACTTAATCATATTAGTACATTTGAGTATTTTTGTGGAACACGCTATCTGATCTACCCAACATTTCATTGAAATACCATTGATGGTTCTTGACGCAGATGTTAACAAAATAAATGTAAATGGTGACCGAGAAGAGATTAACGCAAAAGAATCGTGCATGATTTATGGAAATTTATGAAAATATCATGTGTTCCTTGATAACTCAAAAATTGTTGTGATGAACTTCTGCTCTTTTTCCTCTCTTTTATCAATTTTTTTGAGTATGTATGTACCTTTCCATGTAGCAGTTGACATATTATATGTCTTTTGACTTCTCCTAGATCTCTTAGATGTCCTCAGCACACAGACGAGATGAGGCAAGGAGTGAGAAGATACCTGCTAGGCCTTGAGACGGAGGAGAGACTAAGACACAAAGGAGATGGGTAAGTTTATTAAGAGAACCTTTCCCCATCTCTCTCTCTCTCTCTCTCTTTCTCTCTTGCTTTCTCTTTTTTCCCCCCTCTCTCTCTCTCTCTATTTCTCCCTCTCTTTTCAAATGAATTTATCTCTCTTTTTCTTTCTCTTGGTTTTTGTGTGTTGAAATGTCACTGATGATTTGATTAAATATTTAACATTCTCAAGACATAATGATCTTTAAAAGAAATGCATTTTCATATAGATTATGAGATAAAGCATCAGATAATATATATATGCAGAGCGAGAACTTGTTCAATGATTCAAATGAGTTTAATCAAGATGAATGAAACCTGTCCATACAGGTTATGAACTTCACAACCTTTATCTTGAAAGGAGTTCATTGGGGTCATTGCCTTTCATACCGAAATTGTACCTTACACTGGAAATACCAAGATAGTAGATTACAGGACATACCACATTGAAATATACACCAGCCAGGTGCTTGACAATGCCACACTTTGAATGTTGATTTCATAATGGAAAAAGTTACATGATATCAAAATTATCAACTATAGAAATATTCTGATGAAATTTGTAAACAAGAAGGAATGTGAAATGGACAAAGTGAAATTTACAAACAGTGGTATCTAGAGCAAAGGCTGCAGTGTTTAGACATAAGCACTTTTGATGCTGATACTTTACAAGACCCATACTCTCCTCTTACTGTAAGCTGTGGTGAATTTTGTATTACATTTATGGAGAAATTTTATGTGAAAGTAAATCCCCCTTTTTTCCTTGATAGTTCCATTTCCCTGAATTCCAAATTAGTTAGCATGTAGCTAAAAACAAATTGGTTAGATTATATCATTATGTTCCTCTTCTGCTGTCAGTTTTCGAGTTTCACCCTTTTCTTTTTTTTAATCTTCATGTCTGTTTTCTATTTTCTTCCCATCATTCTCCTCTCTCCCTGCTTTTCTCTCTCTCTCTCTCTCTCATCTCATATCCTTTCTCTGTCTCCACCTCCCCCCCCCTAAAAAAGTGAAATATCGTTTTAAGGAGCAATATAACTTGATACTCACGCTGTTTCCTTCTTCCTCACAAAAGTGTTCTTGAGACAGAAGAGATCGACATAGATACCTATGAAGATGGAGACAGTCAAGCTCTAAGGGAGCGTCTCAATAGAATACAGCAATGGGATGCAATCAGTAATCCTTCACCGGCTGAGTCAACATCCACAACAAGTAAGTACAATCCTCAATGTATTATTGCTGGCCTGCTCCTGTGACAATTGATCCAGGTTTTAGGTTTTAGATTTAGGGTTAGGTTGTTATTAGGTTCTAGGTTAGGTTTAGGGTTCCAGGTATACTGGCGGGTCCAGGGTTGAAGTTAAGAATTTGGTTAGTATTGGAAAATAACGAGGAGCAATTGTCGCAGGAGCGAGTGTCATACAGCAACCCCTGTTTTTGATGGCAGACTGTGTTTGATAGAAAGAGAATTAAAATGAAAATTAAATCCAGAGAGCATTCAAATACACAAAAGCTTTATATTGCAATAATTTTAGAATTCCAAGTCATCAATGTTCAAGCACGTTTATGACATACTTAGTTGTCTTAAAAATAAGAATAAAACTGCTTTCAATCAAATCTGTTTTGGCATGACAGGTTATAGAATATTATAGCCTGATTATAGCATGCTAACTGATTTGTGTTTATTGGATTAACTTTACTAAGTGTAGATCTTGTTTGTTTTGCTTCATTTCGTTTTGTTTTTTATTCTGTGATGTATTGATTTTATTGTATTGTGTATACTCTGGAAACTAGGGCTTATAAGTTTTTAGCAAATTTTTAGAGAATTACCTTTTTTTTAAAATCACATATATGTGTACAGACTTTGTACATTGTACACACTATGTAATTGTTTATTGTTTTTTATGTTTGAGAAAAAAATAATAAATTGATCCAACCATTGAACCACTGACCATATTTATTTCTACAAATCACCAGACTCAAATGAAGGCCTTGGTTCCAAGAAACGGAAGAAAGGAGGTAAACTCACCCACCGCAAGAAAACTAAGCAGCGCCCTCCTTCAGCTCAGTCTCAGACCAGTAGTGGTTCATTACAGTATGAGGTCATTGACTGATCATGCATGAAGGTGTGGCAGCTGATATTAGGGGATTTCCCTGGTGGATGAGTGATGTCATTGGAAGAGGGAGTTCCCCTGCTCTTCTTCATTCCTTCCATGCTGAGATGTGGAGAGCTCCCAGGTGACAAGGAGGGATGAAATATCTTCCATCGCCGTGGGAAAGAGATGGAGCAGTGAGATTGAATTTTAATTGATGCAGTTGTATCATTACAATTCAGGGCCTGTTTTTTAAGTTTGCAGAAATGAGTTATGTTTTGGTTGAAATCCAAGGATAGTATCTCCAGGCGAGTATACAAGGATGGAAGTCGAAGATTGAGGTTTCTCTAAGATTAAAATCTCCTCAGGCATAAAGATATATGTCATCAGCTCAGATTAAGGAAAGCAAGCGCATGAGAATGTTTGATCAGCTCTACAGTTGAACATTTCCATGTATGATTTCTTACATAAAAATGAAGGAATGCAAAAATGAAAAGAGAAAGTATACGAGAAGCAAAGACGAATTTGTGCTAATTGATTATGATTAACCAATATGATTGAGTATGATTATATGATTACAAGGTGCATGAAGGCATAACCTTCCTCTTTTTTTTTTAAATAAGCATAATTTTCAGGCAGATTTAAGATAAACATGCAGCATTATTAGTTTAGAGGCAGTACATGTATCTCTGAAATTGCTGTGAATGGCTGTGTCATCGCAATAGACACACGGCTTGATATCCAACCACATCGATTAACCCATTGCCTACAGGAACCGAGTTGTCCTTGTATAAAGCCAATGGGGATGCAAGAATTCAGTAGTCAACAAGTTAAACAGAATTCTTTCCCACATAATGGCCTGTAATTGATACGATGTCCCATTTTTCTATCATTTTTCATTTCCAACTGCTCGTAACTAATTCACATTCAGCAATATCATGCTAAACATGATGGTCCACCAAGTACATGTATATGAACACTTCTTGTGATGATTAGATGTACACATGTACTATGTCTAAAATCAGAAGCATGTTCAACTTCTGGTAAAATTATTTATAATTGGATTTAATCTCTTTCATGATACTAAAGGAGGTAGTAGAGACATACATGTATGATTTTAGTTCATCTCTGCTCCAAGACAATGTACCGTGATTTGTGAATAATAGCATCATAACATCTTTTAACAAATCATGACTGCAGAAGGGAAGCCAAGACTTGTGGTCTTTATTGGCAAGTGGTCATTATGTACAAATGTTCAATTAAGCAAGTTTGACTGAACATGCATATATGATGAAGATGAGGTATTTTAGTTTTACCTAATCAAATATTGCCTTCCGATTATCTATAACTTCCAATCATTTCCAATCATTTTCAATCGTCAGCATAATTGAATACAAAGCCTGAAATAACTTGGGTTGGAGTGGATACAAAATGCCAGTTGTATAGTACCAAAACCATATTGTATCCAACAAATATTCATGTGGTAATGGTAGTGCTGAGTAATTTCATTTTACCTCAACGGAAGTTTTCCTCTAATTATCATCTGTTTCTAATCAACCTCCCTTCTTCAACACAATTTACTTCCAGCTCCTAATGGCGGTTTACATGCTGTGCATGTCATACCAGCAATGACGTGTATTTGGTTGAAAACAAAATGAAAACCCTGTCTAAATTAATGACAGTATGAGTGGCATCATGTGTAACGACACCAAACTATGAATTGACAGAGTAATTAATCAAATTGCCCTTTTGTGCTGCCAGTGAACACATGGCTAGTAGTGCATGCACTGTGTTTGCTAACCAATTGTACCATATGGCCATCTCCAATATTATGTTATAAAGCATGAAGTAATTTGCAAGGACAATCTGAATGTCATTAGTTGATCACATCAACATAACCTCCAACTCAGTAGGGAAAAAATATATCAGGCAGTAGGCATTTGAATACATAGGACATGATATTTGTGATATTGCACGATGCATCATTAACAGTAGCTGGTGGCAACTGATTTTGGTTACTATGTACATCATTAAATGAACATGTTCTGACATTATAGGGCTATGACGGAAATGTAAGTGCAGAATGTTAAAGACATGATAACAAAAGACAAAAGTGAATGGATTAAACTGTTTGTTTTTTAATTTGGGGGTAATTCAGGCATTTTAATAACAAACTTGTGAAATAAAGACATCAAGTGTCTCTTTATTAATTTTTTAATCTTTTAACAATACAGTAAATTGAGTAAACGGTATGTTTGCTTTTGAGACTTTTAAACATGAGATTGACGTGTGCAGCACGATACAACCACTTTGTTTTTTACTTTGAAATATCAGTGATAACTACAAAGCATAGTTTCATTTGGGGAAAAAAATGTCTTGCATGGTTAGAAATTCAAAGTGAGAGCATGACCCATGACATTCATTTCTAATGGTCATTTATTTTTGAAGGGTTTGATATAGTTCTTGCAAGTCCAGAAGTCATTGAATTATGATGAAACTATGATATTAAAGGTAAAGACCAGTTTTGGAAACGCCCCTCTCTCAAAAAAATGAAATGGAAGCTCTCATTACCAATCATGTGAAAGAATATGTTTTGACTAATACGTGATGATACAAATTTTGCCGGGAAAGTCGGAAACCGCCTACTAATTGTTATATTTGGTAAATTATTATATCTATTGGGACCAAATAGATATCGCGCACGTGGTCGCGTAGTCCCATATACATCTTTCTGTGTACAGCGCTTGTAACTTTACCAAGACTGGGCCAAATTTCTTATCATTTTGATGATTCCAGAACCTTGCAGTACATACCAATACTTATATGCTAGATGATCAACCTTTTCTGATCGATTCCACAACATTTCTTTCACAGTGCAATTGCTTGACCAGAACTGGCCTTTATCTTTAAGCTTTGTACATCATTGTCTGTACCTGTTTTCAGTACTGTAATATGACAATAAAATTGAATGATGTCATTTCACCAGGAAAAGGGGGGGGGGGTGTTGCTCAGACTTCCTATATAATGCAAGCAATGGAGTAATTATTCACTTTTGTGAATTATTGATTGAAGTTCAATGAGATATTAACCAAGTCAGCATTGGAATGCAATCAATATAAACCCATTTCAATAAATGTAACCACAATCTTCTCTAAATAACTTCTACTCTTCACAGTAGAGCTAATCTTCCTCATTATTTAGCTGGTAGTTTACATGTGGCATGCAATGCTGTTTGTGCAAATAAACATTAATTTTCGCTGACATATGCATGTGCACCATATGGTTTCAGAGAGTGAGAAATCAAACATTCTGTTAACGTTTTGATTGCTGAATTCTGTCTTTTTGCCTAGACTAAATATAGGAAGTACCCATTTACCATTGACAGTGGGTTGGTGACATGTAAATGTAATACCCAAACCTAACTATCTGCCACACAGAGGTTCTAATACAGACATATTGCAAAACATGATTGTGTGGTTTTGAATCTAACATTGATAGATTGATGGTAGTTGATTGTAATATGTCAGGAAATGGTAATGATGGTAATGGTGATCATGGTGATTGCACTCTTAATGATAAGGATAACATCTATGGTAATAATGATGATATATGATAAATTGAAGCAGTCATGATTTTCCCTTGATTAACTTTAATATATGCTCCTGTTGATTTATTTCTTCATGATTAAAGTTGCTATTTAAAAAAGATTAAAAGGATATCACATATAATGCATAAATTAATGATCAGATGAAAATGTTTGTTATGCTCAATCTTGCAAATTGCTGAATATGTAGAGACCATATGTTTAGTTGTATCTTGGTAACAGCAAAATGAATATACCATAATGGTTTCACATGCATTGCACACTGTTTTCAACTGTTGAAAGAGGTATAATATTACAAGTGTACCACTGTGATAAGCATATTTCTCTCCTCTGATTTAACCATTTCATTTTGGTTTATATGAGTTGGGTTATGTTGTTATTGAAAAGAAAACCAAAGACTAAACATTCAAGCCTGTTGAAATTGATTTGATTTTAGATATACATGTACTTTAATGCAATGTGGAAAAGTATTTGATGAAGCTCTCATTCATGGGTTAAGAAGTAAGTTGGTTATGGATGGAACAGGATTATGAAAAGTTGAAATGGATATGCAAGTATTGAAATGCATTTGATAAATGGAGAAGGAGAAACATGTAAAGAGAGAGGGACAGAGAGACGGACAGAGGGAGGAGCTTAGACAGACAGAAACAGAATTTGTGTGCATTACCCCATACTAACAGAGGGGAAGACAGAGAGGCAGAGAGGAAAACAGTCTTGACAGAGGGTGAGAATGGAGTGATAGTATGGTCAGTGGTGGGTAGAGGGGGGCACAGGGGGCATAGGTCCCAATCAAATGGTGAAAAGGGAAAAAAGAGAAGGAAAATAAAATTAAAAAGAAAAAAGTAGGGGAAGATAATGTAAATGAAGGACATATACTTCCTTTTCATACCCCCTCCACTCCATTGCCTTCTTGCACTTTTCATCCAACTTGTAAAAAAAAGAGAAAAATGGTACCCTGAGACACTAGACCCCTACCTCCTCATTGGCTGGATCCATGCTTCACCACCGAATGTGTTCATTTTTTAATGAAAAAAAATGAAAATAATAATGAAATTGACATAAATAATGGGTAACAGAGGGAAATAGACCTCCAGTATACTTGATCATACTACATTACTAGTCTGATTTGTATCACTTTGAATAGCCAGTATTATGAGAGGCAACCAGGGAGAGAGAGAGAGGGAGAGAGAGAGAGAGAACAAAAGCAAAGTAAAGTATGAGGGAGATTAGGTATTGTGAATGAACTTTTGCGGTTCTTTTTAAGCATCTTTATAATTTATTCTACATTAAATTTATGAATTGCCTGACGATCAAATTTAGTGTTCCATCATATACCTGTAACATTACTTAGGCCTACCTAAAGAATTTGTTAAGTGTAAATGGACTAATGACAAGTGGCGATTTATCTTGATGAGAACCAGCTGAGGCTCACGATATAAGTGGCAGCTTGACCTTCAATTTAAATCAATTGCTCTTTCCAATATATGACGTCTGGCGACAATACACACATCAGTGGCGTAGCATTGGTCAAGCCATTGGTCAAACCATGGGGGAGAGGGGGGGGGGATTTGCATCTTGGTGGAGGGAAGGGGATTGGCACTACTCGAAGAATGAAATGCACATTCACGAGGTAACCGATTCCATCTCTCTATTTTATCTCATTCTCTCATTTTTTCCTTCTCTCTCTCACTCTTTTTTGGGGGGTCACCATTTGGTTGGGGCGGGCACGTGCCCCTGTACCCCCTAGCTGAACCGCTGATCCAGACGATGCTTTCATGTCTGATGTCTCCACGTATTCGCAAGAAGACGGGGCTGTCGATCTAAGGAAGATGTAGAACTCGTTTAGAGATACTCGTGCATTCTGCCAACCATGAGCATATTGACATGTCTAGACAAACGTCTACAATACTGTAGAATCATCTGCGTATGAGTGATCTTCTTACATGGCTAGATTGATTGGTACATACTCATCACGGTGATCGGATATCATTCTCCCGTCACATTTGCCCCGGGCTTTATTTCACCAATGGTATAGACTTATGGTTTAGATGATTTAGTTTTACGTTTGGTATAGGGTTAGGCATGGTGTTACGTCCAGAGTTGAACTTTCGGAATTTTTATAGTTTTAGAAATTGACCGCAGAGAAATTGTCGCCGGAACATTGTTGAACGATCTATAGTATAGGGATACTAAAAGAGGAAACGTGTATCCTTCTATAAGCAAGAGCAAGAGCAAGAGTCGTGTAAAATGAATTGTGTTTGTTTTTGTTAATTTTAGTGGAGTTCTGAAGTGCCTTAATGGATAGAAACAGAACCTTTTTTTGTTTTACTGTTTTAAATAAAGCGTGTGAAATGAACACATACCGTTGATACGAATTGAAGCATGAAGATTGAATCGACAATAGGGGAAAATCATTTAAATGTGTTCTAAAAACTCTGCGGTGATAGGAAGCTGAGTTGATGTAGCCATAGCAGTAAATTAAAGTTAAGCCAATTCATGCGATAGACCAAAATTACCTAATTGCTGGAATAAATTGCGATTGATTACTGTAAACTCGGGAAACGCCTTGGGTAAGGTTACATGTACTTTTACTCGGATACAGTTTCTGCCAAAGCAAGCGTGTTCTTTCTCGCTTAGATTTAAGTACATGCCGTAAGAGCATGCACAAAATGAAAATATATTACACATGAATTACAACAACAAAAAATGATTCATGAAACTCTTTCAAATTCATGAATTAATGTTTTGGAACGTCGTTTGAAAAGTTAATATAGAGGTGACATTCCCCGCCAACTCCAGTTCGCAGTATGTTAGTAATTTTATTTCAAGATTGTCCCTACATCCAAACAGACCAGAGGCAATTTGCATGATTATATATACATGACCTTACACATGTATTGATAATAAGACTTGCATGGGGAGCATGGAATGGGGGAGGTAGTTGTCACTATTTAATCATGATTTTGTTGATTAGTATTATTATTATTATTATTATTATTATTATTATTATTATTATTATTATTATTATTATTATCATTATCATCGTGTTGTCATAAGTGTTAAAACCATGTTGATCTTTTTCTTCCCTTCTTCTTATTTGAAAAAAAATCTACTGGGATTATATCAATCATGTTAAAAATATGACTTTCCTTTTATATTATTAGACTGATTAATATGTAGTATCCAGCAAATATCAAAAGTGTAACTTATTGCGTGGTAGTGTATGAGTTAACATCTAGCCTCCAGATCAACTAATAGAGAGAATCTTAAAGGGCAAGTCCACTCCAAAAATAACTTACTTTCAATAGAAGTAGAAAAATCAGACAAACCAATCAAAAAAAGTTTTAGCGAAATCGGTTAACTAATAAGAAAGTTATGAATTTTTAATGACATGAAAAACTTTGAAAATCACTAAACAAATTGGCAACTCACTCATGAGTCTGTGACGTCATGTCCTCACTATCCACTAATTATTTTCTTTATATTGATAATATAAATTTCCTATTTTCCCCCTAAGAATTTTATTTCTTCACACCAGCATCCAAGTTAGATTGATAGTAATATGTTTTTGTGTGGATGCAGTAATATAGAGTAATTTTTTTCCAGATAAATCATGAAAAATTTGAATTTTGATAAAGTATTTATATAAAAATCAATATATTTAGAAAATAGTTTCAATTCATCAAAGTTCATAAAAAGATTTATATAGTGATATAGTGATTTCCATTGTTCCATAGTTTTACATACTTTTTTCAAAAATTCATAACTTCCTTATTACTTATTAGTTATCTAATTTTGCTCAAACTTTTTTTAATCGGTTTGTCTGATTTTTCTGTTCCTATTGAAAGTAAGTTATTTGGAGTGGACTTGTACTTTAAGGGGATGGGGAAACACTTGTAGCTACTTGTTCCCTCTATATAGAAAACAATGCCTAAGCGGTGCCCGTTGGTTCCCCATGATCCTCTTCTTCTTACTTAATTGAGAGCTGAGTTGATGAGCTAACCACCTGTCAGTGACCACGCTGGGAGGTCTAATCCCTCCTGGCCAAACTAGTGCAGACAGGCTTTAAATATATATTAAAAAATATTCCTGTAATCTATGAATGTTATTTATTCTCCAACAGATTCGAGGACTGTCCATGTCCGACCGATCCCCCATTCCTGGTGTGGCTCGATCCTTATATTCATCTATTGCAGTTTGAGAACAGGACGACGTGTTACACATACGCGTCACAACACACCAGTTAATTCAATTTTATCTCTCACATTGCACAATGTTCACCATCATGTGATGCCAACATGCTTTATAAGATCTGTGGGAAACGATATCCTGTTGTTTTGGGTCGATAATGGTATATTCTTCGGAGTATTATTAATTGGAAAGAGTTTCTTATTAGCATTAGTGAGGTGATAGGAAACAAACCGAAATGGATTGCGGTTACCCATATTTTTTTTCTCTCCAAAAATAGATTCGTGTTTCAGTTTGAAATTGTAGTTAAGATTTTTTAGAAATGTCCACGAACATTTTTTGTGTGCCATTATTTGCATCGTGGTTATGGTTCCATCTCCGTTTGGTTGTTAAACTATCCCACGAGGTGATCATTATTCACCTTTTCATGCTTTTCATAAAATCGAAATAGTTGTTTTTAACTCTTAGTTTTGTAACTGATACAACTTTAATTTTATCCGCGCCTATTCGATGCTACTTTTAACGTGAATCGCGGTTTCGGCTTTCATCTTCATCATGTTTATGTATATGTGGTTGTTCCGCCGCCTCGGTCAAATTTTTGTTTGTTTTTTCTTCGTTATAAAACCATAGAAGGTTATAGCTCAGATTTTGTAACTGGTGGAACTTATGCTTGAACATATCCGCGAATATTCGATGCTGTTTTTAACATGTTTAATGTGAATCTTGGTAATGGCTCGCATCTATTTCGGGATATTTAAGCATCCATGGGGTGATCATATCGTCGCCTCTTCATAAGCCGAAAAGGTTTTTGGTCTATAGTTTTTTGAGTGTGTGTGTGACTGATGCAACTTCTTCACGCAATAACCACGTATATATTCGTTACTACCTTAAATGAATATCGGGGCTATGGTATGTGGTTGTCCCGCCATCCTCCGGGGCGACCATATTCTTTGCAAGTTCGTTTTACCGAAATAGCTGTTTTTAGATCATCTTTTTTGTTTTGTTATTGATGCAACTTTAATTTAAAATTCTTCGAATATTCTTGATTAGCTTCAATAGGTATCGTGTTTCTTCTCTCTCTGTTGATGTGGTTTTTGGGGGTGGTCATTTTTATTCGTCTCTACATAAACCGTATTTAGGTTTGGTGCAACTTCCCATTGCGATAACCGCGAATAGTTTGATACTACCTTAAATATAAATTGGGTGTATAGCTTATGTCTATATATGGTTGCTCTACCATCCTCGTGTGTGATCATATTCATACCTCCTAAATAGTATTGTATTCCATATATTATATAACTGATGCAACATCCCTTTACACTAACCGCTGATATTCGCCACTACCTTTAAATCAAATTGGGGTTACGGGTTCCTTCTATATGCGGTTATTCCAGCATCCTTAGGGCTATCATATTCTTCGCCTCTTCATAAAACCGAAGTCTCCGAGAAAGGGTACTTGTCCATGTCTCATATTCCTCCTATTTGATCACGAATTTCAGGACGTTTATGAGATGTACTAAAGTGGAGAGAATGAAAGGAGATGGAGGAGAAGAGGGAGAAGAGGGAGCGGACTGACGAATAGAAGTGGATATTAATAATGAGACACGGATGAGGAATCCATGCCCGCATCCCTCATGAGTGGTAGTATACCGTGCAGATCTAATGAACATGTTTTGATGAAATCTCGTCCTGGTATCGAGTCACCCGGCGTAGAGGATCGTGTAATTAGGCAACGCGAATTTTACTCACGTCACACTGCTACCCCAGACGTGACTTTTTGAATCAATGTTGCCGCCATTTTTGCCATCTCTGCATCATGACAAGACGTCACGTTGCATACCCGAGGCAAAGCAAAGAAGGGCCCCTTGTTATTTATATGTGATTTTCGTCATAATGTGTGATATGTGTACTGAGTGAGTGCTCTGTCTGTACATGTAAAGGTATCATGAATATCAATAATCCCGATTCACCTTTTCAAGCCGAGTTATTATCAAACATGATGTGTTTCATTCGTCTCAAGTAAGCTTGGCTTTGCTGTCGAATTTGTTCACTTAGAGCAGTGGGGCCACAAGAATCGCGGGTAGACATACTCGCATCTTTATTTTTGGCGAGGGCGGGGCGGGGGGGGGGCGTTGCGAGAGTGTCAAAGTGAAGCGTCAGGGTGCCTTTAAGGAGCAGGTGAAATACATGAAATTCACAAGAAAAATATGATATTGTGCCCTCATTTACCTACCTTGATTTGTGAAATGTCATTTTTTAAGTAGGCCTACTGTCTAATGATTATCCACCCTTGCGTTGTCTTCTGAGACCATGCTCGCTTTCCTATAAAACCCCGATGTATTCAACTTTATGGGGGAAGTGTCCTTACTATATCTTTTTTTAATTCTAGGAGAAAGAGAGGAAGAGGGCGAAGGAGGGAGGGGGAGGAGCTGATGACATTTTTTAACACAAAATGTTCGGACCTGTGCCCCCCCCCCCCCGCCATAGAATCCTGGATCCGCCACTGGATCGAGTTAATCATAAAGCGGGGTTACATCTTTCAATGTTAAAGCAGGTGATTTAGTTGTGCTTGGTAGTGGAGGGAGGTTTATGTGCGTTTTGGTGTGTGTGTGCGTGTGTGTGTGCGTGTGTGTGCGTGTTTGTGTGTGTGTTGGGGAAGGGGTAATGCTAAACCTTTAAGTTTGTGTTCTTAGCACTCTAATTTTCTAATCCCATAAGCAGTTCTGACAAAAAGTAGCAAATTCAAGACTACGATACAAACAAAAAGAAAAACAGACCCCCAAAAAAAAAAAAAAATGATTAAAAAATTCTATTTGACAGCAATAGAAGAAAGAGCCAATGAATAAAGCGCTTTTGAAAGAGAATGGTTATCAAGTCTTAGATTTCCATACTTAGGGGAAGGATCCCCTTTCTCTCTCCCCTCAATTCTACACTGCCGATGTTGCAGGCTATAGAAGAGGAGACGTTTGCCCGACTGGTGGTGGATAGTCATGCCAGGGACGAGTTCGCGTTCGCGTTGAGCAAGCGCCAGTATCAAATACCCCGAGTTCCGTCAGTTTTCACACTTGCCATTTCGTGCTCGGATTACTGTTTTTTTTCACACCACCGACCCTTGTTTAGATTTGGACACAGCGTCCATTTTATGAAAGTTGTGGCATTTTACCTCTCAAGCACTCCAGGCGAGAAAAAACGGGGCAAAACCTGTGAAACACGTAATGGGAGGCCGAGGGAGAGGCAGATAACGAGCATTCATTGGTCGATTTGCTCCGAAAAGAAAAAAGACAGTGGAGTCACGTTATTGATTCAGCGAGGCTGCCCCAGCTAGACTCAGGAGTTGTAATAAACCACGTACATGCTCGGACGTTCGGCTGGAAAAGGGAAAACTCGTCGAAGCATTGCTCACGCTATGTGGGTCAACAAGTTGCTCCGCAGAGCGTTTTTATTCCTGTCTTCACTTCAAGCAGTGCTAGTGGGATGTGAGGAAGCTACAGTTCATTTATTGGAATTTATGACGTAGAAGGAACCACCAATGATGTTGACAATGATACAAAAGGCCTAGCTGGTAAGTATATTCAACTTTGATCTTTGTTCTAGAGAAATATATTAAATTTGTTCATAGTTTGATTTTGAAGCCACAGTTCTTTATACTGTAATAGATGCATTTCGTTTGAGCTAATCCATGATTAACTCAAATCGATTACTTCCTGTCGAACTTTTTTTTCTATGCGTAGAAACGAGTTTGCGTCCAGTATTTGGGACAATGAAATTGTGATTAATTCATCCCCAAATGTATTGCTTTTTCCCCCATTTCATTAAAAGATCGCTAACACGTGAACATTTATCTTTTAAGTATATCGTTTGTCTAAGAACAGGGAGTGAAAAGATTTCTTCACAGAAAAAGGAGCATACTATTATAGGGCCATTGAAAATGTCAAGAATTAACACCATTGGGGCTATGCCTTTGATAAATAATATATTTTGCAAAAGCCCACAAACATGTGAATATTTATTTGTTACAGAGATGATGATATATGCTGTTATTTTCTTTCTCGTCTGGCACTTATATAAATAACAAGGCATTTTCCTGAATGGCTTTTGATACTTTAAAGGTACTATGTCCCATTTGCAGGCCAACAAAATGAAAAGGTTAATTCCAGTGGCATTTGAAAGATAATACTGATTTAGAACTTCCTTCAAAACGAAAGGGCTGGAAAATGTCTTTTTGTGGGAAAATAACGACGATTAGTTGTCGAATCGACATAAGTGGTTGCAATCACTTATGTAAATAGTCTGATTTTCAGACCCTTGTACCGAATGGTCGTATGTTTTGTGCTGCGCAAAGATTCAATCAGTTTAATTTTGGCCATTACAAGAAGTGGGTTATTGATGTAGACAAATGCTGCATGTACCTGTTACAGCTCATTTTATGTATTTTATTACCAAAGAAAAAAAGAAGTCAGTCAGTCACTCAATAGTGTCTGACATTGAAGTCTAGAAAGTAAACGGGTTTCCTTGCATAATTTGAATACTAGGACGTTGCTAACGTTTAAATTTCACAGATCTATAGGACATGACATATTCATGATTCCTGCAATTTTCTACAGAAATTGATGTTGGCTGCAAAAGGGAGTTAAGGGACATAGTAACTTTAAGGTACAGTTTTTAAATTGAGATTACAAACCTGTTGGGTGCAAAAATTATATGCTATTTTGCACCTTTTTCTTTCTCCGAATTTTGTTTTAGCCTTTTTATTAGGGATATACCATTCCCCTTCCTTTGAAACTTCGTTTATTTAATATTTATTTTCCTAAAGATGTTTCCTCACTCTTATTGTTGTGGCACTCCATACATTGAAGTACTTAGTAAGTGAGTAATGTTTAACAGGTCGTTAAGGTAACAAAAATTGAGAACAAATTTGAAGAAAAAGATCCGTAAGGTAAGTAAGGGACTGAGTAAACAATGATACAAATTCGAAGAAAATCATATCAATGACTGAACGGCAAGCTCAAATTTGGGCTAAATACGGAATGAATACGGAATGAGACACTGTTATTATCGAATTATTGAGGGAGAATAAAATATTTAGAGAAGGGATAGAGGTATGATATAGAGATGATATGAGAGGAGGAGATTATGGAGAAAAAAGAGAAAGGGTGAGATGGGGTGATGTGGAGAGACTGAGAGATATAGATACAGATTGGATCACAAGCTTTTTTAAAAACTAAAATATTAAAAGAAAGGGGTGGTGGGTGTGTCGAAATTTATATTGGCTCGTATAAAAACGACTTTGATTCTTCATAATAGGCCTACATAAAGGTAAGGGGAACTACCCCGATCTCTTTCAGCAACGTCCTGGGGAAAACAACGATAGAAAAATATAACTGACCGGTATGGGCAGTATGTGTGACCATGGACTTCGTAGTAGGTCCATGGTGTGACTGATGCCGAATACACAATCAATGCTGTAAGGAAAACCGTCCAGAAATGGCCCCAATCAATTCTAATTGCTGCCGAATGGTTCGTTTATCGGAAAGATTTCCAACTATATCACTGAGCCTCCCACAAGAAATGGATGCTTTAGGAAATGCAGTCGTTTTTACGATGATTGATGATTTTTTTAGGTAGATGGAGTAATTTTGATGTATTACTATCCCGCTGGGACGTGGAGAGACGGACTAAATAGCGCCACACAAGAGCCTCGTGTTACTGGAAAAAGTGGAAATCAATGTTGAATTATTATCGCCATATCATTTACATGTCTGGAATATCTGTGGTGTATCCTGTAGAACACACTAAGGAATACCTGAGAAGTGCAAGTTCAGATTAATTGATGTTGTCTTTCTTGTTTCTGGTAAGATTAAAAAAATGGCTTACCTAAGGCCATGACATTACATGAAAATTGAATCTCTTGAATCATATGTCGGCAGTGGGGCAGTTGACATCCCCTTTTCGAAAATGGAGAACGTAAAGACGATCGCAAAGACTACCGAAAAAAAAATCAAGTTTAGGCAATTTGAATAACCTTGTCCATCACCTTTTTGAATGAATGTGCGGATATTACAGTGACGTATGACGTAATGCGAACATGATTTCTATATAGATTATACGAAATGTTGTTAAAATTGCCTAGCTAGGTTTGATATCTTGAAACACCTTGCAATCAATCGTTTCTGTCATATTCTTATTAAAAGGATGGTGGTTTCCGTCCAAGCCCAGACGACAAGGCTCTACTTAGTAACTGATATCTGGTTTTGGTTACACTTTGTATTCAAAATGACGACGCGATTTCATCGACCTTCCTAGTTGTTCATATCGCTGGGAACAATCGTCTAGTTTTCGTCACGCAAGATAGAAAATCTATTTCGTATCATTTTTTCTGTTCGAGGCGCCACAAAAATATGAAGACCATCTGTTGATAATACGTTTTTATTTCCCCTTTTCGTTGCCATTTTAAAACTCATTGTCCAACCTGTTCCATTTGCAAATGCATTTCAATAAATGGCGCCTGGCCGATATGTAATCATAACTAACTATAACGATTCTGAGGTTGTCGGTCTCGTGGGTTGTAGTCATAAAACTGTACGAAGGACAATATTACTATTTTGGGTTGTTGTTGCTGATGTTTTGTAGTGTTTAAAAAAATATATATTTGGCCATGGATGACCGGTTTCAAGAAAACATCTTTCACCGTCGTGCAGTTGTCCTGTTTAACATCACTGGCCGGTAATCGAAAGGCGCCAATTTTCTACGAATTGCTGTTCGTTTATGCTCAAATGTCTTTGTGTTCCCTTGGTTATTGTTTCGTCCAGCCTTTGCCATTTACGAGCATATTTTGATAAATGGCGCCTCGTCTATCGTAATTCCACATCATGCATGTCATTTGACTGCAGGGGGACGTATCGCATCGTGGATCGTATCACTTTCAATACTCTTCAATAAAATCCCAGGAAGATAAAGAAATGGTTTGTCGCCATGTCCGAAGGAAAATTGATGCGAATTATTTTCTTCTGAATGTGGACTGAGGCAATACTTATTGTATAACATGGTTACGGGTTCCGTGTGTCCCGAATTCGTGTAACCTTTTATTTTCGTAACGTTGAAGTACCCCCCTTCCCCTCCTGCTTTCGCTATTTGTACATGTGTAAGTCTTTAGGATGAAGTTTTTTTTCTCTCTCGTTTTGCTATTAATTTGCCTTTATTATTCTATAATATACGACTATATGAATTCTGCAATCCGGCTCACAGAACGCTATTAACTTTATGAATTGATCATTTCTAATTATTTGTATACGGAAATATAATCAATTGAAAATGTCATTTGATTACATGAATTCCTGCATCGAGGCACCTTTCATCCCGCTCAATAGTTGATGGTTGGCTATTTCCTTAGGAAGACGGTACTTCTTTGTTTTCTTCTAAGTGCCAGATTAGTATTTTAATGATTAATACCTTGTTTCACGTTCTCTGTCTATTAATTATAAGTTCAAGTCACTGCCACTCCTTTACTTTTTTTGTGCAGACTCCTTTTTTCCTTCTTACCTTGGTTCGTGCAAGGCGCCAGTATGCAGACGATAATATAAAGTGAGAATTGTTCGTGTTTGTTTTCCGCGCAACTCTGCAGGGGGAGGGCGCCCGTGGATGTGTTACTAATCCTTCTCACCTTACTGGTAATCTGCCAAGCGAAGACAATAGTGAAAGTGTACCACCTGTCGCGTGAGGCAAGATGGTGGGGATCGGGAGATAGTGCTCCTCAGATCGTCAATCAAGCACGATGGAGCATGGTCTTCAGGGACGAACTTCGCATCATCGAGATTGCATCGGGCCAAAGCATCGCTTTATTAGCTCGCTTTGTAACATAGGCATATACCCTCCCTCTCTTTCCCTTTCCACACTGCTTTCATCGTGAACCGCAAAAGCATGAGACATGATACGGGAAATAGATTGTCTGATGAAAGAAGTCATTACCCCTGTCGTGGAGGGAGGGCAAATAAAAAGGGAATGAATGAAAATGATGAACTTTTCCATGCTTATGTGAACAGTGAGGGAATAACTCCCTGATCGTACCATTAGCTAACGAATTCATGGCGTCCGATTCTCTTTAATTAGTCTGTGCACATGATAAATGGCTTTTAACCGGAAACGGAATAATTTTCGGTACTTTACTAAGCGATGGAAATATGACCTGGGGGTGTTTCACAAAGACTAAGATCGACTTTAAGTTGGACTTAGCTATGGCAGGCCGTTCATGCCCCTGTTTGCTCTCACCATTTACTGGCATTGGTCTCTCAAGGGACGTACAGATCGTGGTCACAAATCTACAGAATTTAATTTTTTTGATAATTCATTATTGAAGTAAAAAAGATCATAATGGTTAGAGCAAACAGTGGCATAAACGGCCTGCCATAGTAAAGTCCAGTTTAAAGCCCAAGTCCACTCAAAAATAACTTACTTTCAATAGAATCAGAAAAATCAGACAAACCAATCAAAAAAAGTTTGAGCAAAATCGGATAACTACTAAGAAAGTTATGAATTTTTAATGACATGAACAACTTTGAAAATCACTACACAAATTGGCAACTCACTCATGAGTCTGTGACGTATGGTCCTCACTATCCACTAATTATTTTCTTTATATTAATAATATAAATTTCCTATTTTCACCCTAAGAATCTTATTTCTTCACACCAGCATCCAAGTTAGATTGTTATACTAGTAATATGTTTTTGTGTGGATGCACAATAAAGAGTAATTTTTGTCCAGTTAAATCATGACAAATTGAATTTTGATAAACTATTTATATAAAAATCAATAATTATGAAATACAATATTCAGAAAAAAAGTATCAATTCTTGAAAATTCATAAAAGCTTTTGGGAAATGTCATGTACGCAATATGATACAAATCATATAACCTGGGCAAAGGCATGGGGAAATCAAGTTTTGGGGGATAAAAAGGGAAATTAATGGGATTAAACTATATAAAGCAATTGATAAGTTGTGAGGACATGACGTCACAAACTGATAACCATCTTGGCATTTTGTATTGTGATTCTCATTGTTCCATAGTTTTACATACTTTTTCAAAAATTTATAACTTTCTTATTAGTTATCCGATTTTGCTCAAACTTTTTTTGATTGGTTTGTCTGATTTTTCTGCTTTTATTGAAAGTAAGTTATTTTTGGAGTGAACTTGGCCTTTAAAGTAAATCTTAGTCTTTGTGAAACACTCCCCAGTACATAGGCCTATTAGTTTATTAGCGCGCAAACTTGTTTGTCGTCTGTTAAAAACAATTATTTATCAGCATTATCATTGTGAATCTGTGTCCACATTCTTTTTCAGCTGATAAAATTATTTCAGAAAATGTATGTGTAACTTGTCAAGTACGTTTATTATATGAATTTGTGATTTGTTCGGGCATCTAATTATTATTACTATGATGTGTATGTCATACCCTTGTACTAAAAAACCCTTCCCTCCCCCTTTTTCACACACACACGCGCACACACACGCATACACACTCTCCATTATTTCAGATTTTTGTCAGGAAAAAAGTATCGATGCTAGGTTTCTTAAATAACTGCTAGCTAATTTCTTTCAGATTATAATGTTATAGAGGAAACATTTGTTTGTTATTAGCATCGTCTTCTCCGTCTTGTTCATCATCTACTGTCAGCATCAATCTTGGCTCGAGCACTAATCCCTAATTACGACAAAACTATTTTAGTTAGGCTAATTGTTCACAAAAATTAAGCACCATCAACTCGAAAATCTTTGTAAAATGCCTTTGTAAAATAGTGAATGAGGTTCACGATTACTCTTGCCAGAGTGTGTACTTCTGTATATTTGAATATGCAGAGGATCCAAGTTCGAAAAGTCCTTTAAGCTGTCGCATATGTATTAATTCCTTTATTTTCAGACAGCCCTGCATGTTCCCCCACGTTCATGCCAGCCTCTATATAGAATAATCGAAGTTAATTACGGAACCGAGTGGTATAATATTCCCGAAACTCTACGCAAGTCGCTTCAGGAAACGAGCTTGAGTGATTTTTAAAGTGAATCTTTCTTAACGTGATGCACTGTGGGTTATATTGTTACTATTGACTTATGCCTGAAACACAATGTGGCGCTTCGATAAATTTAGTACGAAAAATGAGGTTAAACCAAGAACTAGAGAAAAATACTAGGCACGTTTTGAAAGGTTAGAAAGAGATGGGTAGTATATATGAGAGAGTGATGGAAATTTGTGGCATGGACGGGGTCGAGAAGGAAATAGTTGGAGTAAAATCATTAAAAGAATGAATATAGTTAATGTGAAATATACAAAGGTGAGAAAAAAGGGAGTGGCACTAAAATAATTCGTATAATGGAGAGACAGAGAGAGAGAGAAGAGAGAGAGGGAGAGAGCGACAAGACATGAGGGTTTTGTGTTGATTAACACATGTGGGTAAAATGATGTTTTTATTTAATGAATTTGACGTATATAATTTAGTACGATTTATTGTTAAATCATGTTCTCTGGTTGGTGTAAGTCAAATGGCGGAGTGTTTGATTTCTAATCATCTCTGAACGAATGACTATAAATTCAACCGTTAAAAATTATAAGATTGTTTGTTTATGACAGAGGAAGGGGGGAATTAGGGGTCAATGTTAAGAAGATGAACGGTATGGAGGGCTTGCGGAAAGCGATGAACGGAGAATGCGACTCATAAAAGAGTAATGTAAAATGAAAAAGATGAGAATGAACAGCCCACTTGTGAAAATGTGCGTTGGCATGTGTGTGTGTGTGTGTGTGTGTGACAGAGATATTAGGAATAATTAAGAGGGGGAAGGGGGAGAGCAAAATGTCTGCACTTGCATAGATAGGAATTTTATTGGACATTTAGATATACAAAGTACGATGAGGGGGAAATGAATCCACGAGGAGACTATGTCAAGGTGATGAGATATAGATACGGGGGAAAATATGATTATTTATGAATGAAAGAAGACAGGTCATGGAGGAGAACAGGTAATTGGTGAGAAAGAGGGAGAGGGGGAGTTGGAAAATGATTTATCTGGAAAGGATTTCGAGAGTTATAAAGGAGATCTAAAGTGCAGTTGAAATAAAAATAAATGAGTACGAGTGAAAGTACGATATGAGAGAAAAAGAGATAGAGAAAGAGAGAGAGAGAGAGAGATCCGGGTAGAGGGAGAGCGTTGCTAAGTTATGGAGACAATCAAGTAGATTTAGAGATATCCTTCCCTCAGACCTGGGATCACTTTGGTTAATCCAATATATAACCGCATATATCCTAGTTTCAAGCTTCAGGATGAACCACTTTCTCTCCCAAAGTGGACTGAGACGTCTCGTTGTAACGCAAAACATTGATTCTTTTTCTATTTGGTGCATTGTTCTATTGCTTGTGGATATTTCAAGTCACCAGATAGCTTTCTCTATATTGTAGCAACGAAACTTTAACAGAAACATTAGAGGCTGATATTTTAATGGCTATAAATTATTATGAATTCCTCGGTGTATAACATATCTTCCTGGATATTTTCTCAGAGAACGTATCCGTAGTAATAACCTTGCTAAAGGAGTTAAGTGTAGATTACACAGTTTTGTATTCTCTAATTTTATTGATTTAAGCATATCGCATGTTGTTCGAGGTGATTATTCTTCTAGTCAGCAATTATCTTCACAAGAGTCTTAACTTTATCTAGGATACCTTAATGGTAGCTGTAATGTCGTTCAGTATGGTCATGGTTTGGGAGTACCCGTGACATTGTGTAAAAATTACATTTTGATCATCCCGAAAGAACTAATTAAAAACGCATTAACATTCTCTATACATCCAATTCAACCATCGATCAAATGAATCACATTATTGTGAAACACAGACATAGTGTATAACCTTGAGCAGACCTTAATTCAACAGGGGCATTTCCCGAGCGTTGTGGCGAGGTAGGTGACATTTCCCACTTTAATTGTCGGCACATCAATAAAACAGTTTTGTATTATTTAAATAAAAACCTTTTAGAGTTTTAATATCTGAACACCATCGATGAGTTTTTCGCTGCAAAATTTGTTGACACACTTCCAGTTATCTATCTTGCTCTGACCCCCCAATCCCTTTCAAAATATCCTCACGACGCCCATCATATTTCAGCCTGTCTTTTGTCATCATCATCGGGAGCCGATTTCAATTACTATTAGCTGCATGGAGAGAAGGCGATCTGTTTACACAACCGTCAAGAAATAAATTACTTCCCTCGAATGAGAAAGGGCCACTTCATTTCGTCTCTCCGTTGACAGATGGATGATAATGAACTACCGTGATTGGCGCATCTTTCTTTCTTTCTCCTCCACTGTAATTGATGATGCGGATAATGGATAGAGAGATCTAGGACTGGTAGCCATGGCAGTGAGTTATGGACTTCATCATTCCGGAACGAGAAAAGGATTAGGGGTGGATGTGAAAAATAGATGATACTGCGCTGGCCAGAAGTCAGTTATTACTCATCTTCATCTTCGTTTGTATGATTTCTAACTTATTTTTTTTTTATTGCTGCGTTGCTTCAAGTACTGATGATCAACATTGGCAGTTTTATTTCTTACTAATGTATCTTCATTTGTGTCAAAGGCATTAACGCATAGTCGCTATATACTGAAACATGTTGGCTTCAAATCAATACATTTTTATATTGAGAATTAGATTTGTCTCATCCTGTATATACCTATATCACTTACGCCATGTCACACATGTATGGAAATGACTGCTGTCAGAAGATGTCCTAATAAAAAAATCATGTATATTGTAGGAGATAATAACTTATAATCACTTTTAAATGATGAATTAAATGCCAATAGTTTGAAAGATGTACAACTAGTCAACAATAATAATTTTGCTTAAACCTGTAAAACAAGCTTCAGAATGTATCATCACAAACATATTCCTATGTGCTTTCGCATGAGACACGTTCTCAATTAGAGAGGACAGTATTATTTTGTGTGTACTGTTTTTTTTCTTAATGAATAAAGCCTAATATTACCATGTAAGTGATCGCCCATCAGAATGAAAAGGTCATTTAATGAGGACGGCATGTCGTATTGATATACCGTTAGCAATGACAGTGATATAGGCCAGGAAATATTTGGGAAAGAAAATTTGGAAGAAGGGAGGGCAATAGCCCGAATCGGGTCATGTATAGTGGATAGATTATCAGCTTTTGTGGCAACATATTGTATTATTGATCAGTGGAAAGTGGGTTAGTGCCATGACGTGCAAAGAATTAAGAGAATAGATAATATGTTTCCGAGGATACCTCAGACATAGATATACCGATATGAAGAAAGATATATCTAAAGAAATGGAAAAGAGATTCTCTCTGTGAAGGCAGAAAATCGATGTCTTCTAGAATGTCTTGTTTGTGAAGCTAATTTCGATTTTATGGAAATACGAAATTGAAAATAGTATGAAGAGATGAGTAAAGTATAGTGTAAAGACATACCGCAGTGTTACAGATGTTTCTACAGTAGCCATGTTCAGACGGGGGCTTTCTAGTCGGCGTAAGTTAATCCCTGCAGCAGTAAATATCCCATAAATATTTGACCTACACATTAATTTATCCATACCCTACTCGGACCAACTTGCCACGATTAAGTTAATACGACCTTCCACCGACCCAGTCTTACTCAGCGTAACTTCCAGAAGTCAGGGCGGATCCAGGAATTTCCAAATGGGGGGCGGGGCGTGAAATGTACTAAATTTCGAGCGGGAAGCCTTTATGGTGTGTGGCCCGGGGCCCATTTAAGGGCCCCGGAACCACCTCCCGCATCTAAACCGCGCGAAATCTAATTTTCATTTTCGATTGTAAACAAACAACCCTCGTGAAAGGTAACATTATACTCCGAGTGCCAAGTGAGAGCATCCACACGGTCAACTTACGCTACCCTCTAGCCGTGTTAGCGCGTTACTCCTGGTTAGCCTATCCGATAGGCGTCGGGCTTTATGGCAAGTATACTAATCGCGTATATGGAGACTGACATCGGCGCGGGCGCCCGCGCCGATGTTTGTCTCCATAACGCGATTAGTATACTTGCCATAAAGCCCGACTTAGGCTATAAATCTGTCGGCGTAAAGGTCGGCGTAAAGGTCGGCGTAGCTAACACGACTATCGTTCAGACGATCACTACGCCGACCTTTACGCCAATCTCACCATATTTACGCCGACTAGCTCTAAACACGACCTTTACGCCGACCAAAATTGCCATCGTGTGAACACGGCTACTATAGGGTAAATTAATCTTGAAACATAAACTGTATTTCAAATCAACAAATCCCACTTTATATCAATGATGACCAGGGCCCCGTTGCATAAAACTTACGATTGATGGTAACTTTGCCATCAATGGCAACTACCATGGTAACAGGGCCCAAAATCCAATCAAAATCAAGGTTTCCATGGTAGTTACCATTGATGGCAAAGTTACCATCAATGGTAAGTTTTGTGCAACGGGGCCCAGATGATAGTTTTGTTTGGGTGATTTTAAAAGATTTTATTACGATTATAGATGACAAATTTATTTATTTTGCTTCGTTTTAGATTTTAATAGTAATAAAGCAACACGAAACCAAGTTCGTCAGTTTATATGTGTAATATTTGCATTTATACAACTCACTCCCAGATCCTAATCAAATGATTGGTCATGCGCGGTCACGTGTGATTCATTTACTGAGCCTATTGCACGCTTTTTCATGAAAAAGCGTGCAATATTTTCCAGTACTATCCAACGATTTTTCAGTGCCGCGCAGTAGTGCGCGTAGAGGTTAGAGCGCTTGGCCTATTCTTGCGCAGCACTATGCGTAAATGGGTATAGATAGAGGTGCGCTTGCTGTCACGAAACAATCTTGAATTAATTATTTTTACATCAAATAACAAGGATCTAGGAGTTTCGTTGTATAAAACAAATGATGCATGTTTTCATTCGTTCATTATACGATCTATCCGCCCTCGTTGATGCTGTGTGTATCTATCGCACTCAGCCTAACGGCTTCGTGCGATAGAAACACACATCCTCAACTCGAGTGCGGATAGATTGTATAATGAACTCATGAGCATGCATCATTATTTTGTATAATACGTCGTTGTCTATGCACCAGGTATACGTTTATTGTGCATTGTTATTCAACGCGCTTTCTCTGTAATATTTGCAAAATGCTACTTCCGGTGCTACGTATTACATTTTATCTTAACATCTTATACAAAATTCACATGACGGTTAGGAGATAATACTCCAACATTACCTACGAAATTCCATCGACGATGGTTCAATATAATTTTTAATATGTTGCCAAATAGAATATTGTTGCATTTTAAGATCTCCGCTACAAAAAAAACATGTATCTAGTTGACGTATTGGCTTGTCCCATCGAAACAATAAAGTCTTAGATGCAGGGGTAAACTCTATAAATTAGTTTGATCGTTTCATTAAACCACCATGACACTAGCAATCGGTATTACAAGGTTTTGTCTTCAATGTATCATATGAATGATGCCACGTTGTTATTTTGACAGGGCTATCCGTCTGAAAGTAATATCGCAGATTAAAGTAGTAACTAATTCATGGATGAATGGCGATTAAATGCATGAGCCGAAGATGAAAAACGACGCCACAGTTTTTCGTGATTAATTACATGCCCAAAGTACCAACTTGCTTTTCATGGTTATTTCATGCGGCTTGCTCGGCAATTATTCGTTTACAAGTTAAAGTATTACCCCTGGCCTCTAAATACCACATGCGCATTATATAATACTGAATGCAGGAAGGATTGAATGTTTCCATTTGCCTAACATGATAAGTCATGATGTATTATTGAAGGTTTGGGTTAGGAATAATTCTCACGCTGTGCCTATATATTCTGCACAGATGACATTTAAACATCCAGATGTAAATAAATGTTTGTCCAAATGGTGTATAAATATACCATATTTCTTTTAGTTGCATGATACTCCGAATGACATAATGATATGAGGTGAACAATTAAAAAAATGGTGCACATATTACTCAAATATTCCCTTTAAAAATTCAAAGTAGATATCAGCCTCCACTTCTATGCATCGTCAGGTGCAATTAAATATCGTAATGTAGTAATTGTAACATTGAATTCTGAGAGGCCATTATATTTTTCCGGGGTGGAGGGGGGAAGAGCATATTGCGTCATCACTTAATTTCAATATCCACAATACTGAGAATGTATTTGATGAAAAAGGGGTAATGGGATATGTTGGGTATGAGTATCATACAATCGTGTATAATGGCGCTTTGTTCATTTTACTCATTTGCTCCCCGCTTCTCCTGAGATCAAATTCATGACACCGTAATGTAATGAAGTGTAGCATGTATAACAATAGGCTAAGCCATGAAGCATTAATGACGACTTCATTAATATCTTGGTAAGCAGTGCAAGTACGGTTAATTGCAAGAGGTACATTCTCTACTCATCGTGATGTGAATGATCGACTACCATTACAGGTATACGTCAATCACGGACAGTGCTTGTTGGTTTTTGTTTTAAATAGGGTCCTTGTACTTGCCGGAGCGCCAAAAGCATTTTTTTGTTGGTCGTGTTTGTTTAACAGGTCCCCATGTATAGATTTGATTTTGTTGCTCGCTCAAACGGGAGAGAGCAATATTCATTGCCCGTCAATACAACCATTCTCTTTCACCGGGCAAATGGGCAAGTAGATGTACAGTGTGCTGCCTGAGATGTTGTAGAAAATATTAGAAATAATAGATGAGACCGAACTCTGTGAATATATTTTAATTCTCATGAAGCAAGGGTAATTGTTAGAGAAATTATCGATGTATTGGTTTCCTCATTTGTTCTATTAATAAATACCTCTTTGAGGAGTGGTGTGTTCCCTGACAAGTTTAAAGAAGCTATTATATCACCCTGTCTCAAGAAATCAACTTTGGACTCTCTCGTGTTGGCCGCAAACTATAGACCTGTGTCTAATCTTGCATTTCTTTCTAAATTGCTTGAGACTATTGTATTGAAACAGTTGCACATCTGGATCGTTGCGATCTGCATGAAGTGTTACAATCTGCATATAAAGCAAATCATAGTACAGAGTCGGCATTACTCCGAGTCAAGCATGATCTTCTGTTAGCAATTGATAACAGACAAGGTGTAATTATGGTCATGCTTGACTTGAAGTCTGCCTTCGATACCATTGATCATTCAGTGTTGTTGCATCGTTTGCATTCAGATTTCTTTTTGTCCGGTACAGTACTTGACTGGTTTCAATCATAATTAGAGGGTGGATCATTTGCAGTATCCATTTGTAATCAATTGTCTCATAAATTTAGTTTGAAATTCTTTCTCCTAGACTTAGACATTATTTACCGGATCATGTTCATTTGTTACTTGGTGATGCTTTGGTTGAGCCCTCTGAATCAGTAAGAACTCTAGGTGTTGAACTTGACCCTTCTTTGACCATGTCTCAACAGGTTACCTCATTTTGTAAGTCATTAAATTTTCATCTGTATAACATATCTAGGACTTATTTGTTTTCTTTGTGATTGTTTTTTTGACAAGGCGTTGTATAGACTTGTGTGGGATCTGAACAGTGCACAACTTTTGAATAACTACACAGCTTTACACAACAAATTTACAGTGTATGCGCTTGGAGAAGCAAAATAATTATTCTGTTTTATTTACTAATGTAAAGCGCTTTGAGCATGTTTATGTAAAGGCGTGTATCTATGTATCTATGTAATTGTTTTACGTTGTAGGATGGATATAATTATGTGATGTATAAATGTAGCTGTTTTATCATGGAGATCAAACATTTAACATGTATTAGTAGGCATGCGTAAAATTATCGTATTTTTATTTCATTTTATACATCATAGTCACTTTGATAATGTTGTGATTTGACAAACAATAGGGACTTTTAGATTTGCACGACGAGAACGTGGACTGCGACGTGGACATCCTTTTGAGGCAATGTGACGTCCTTTAAGGCACTGGCAGTGCCCGGCCAAAAGGACGTCACATTGCCACACGTGGCAGTCCACGTTCTCGTCGTGCAAATCTAAATGTCCCTAGTATAACTTTGTAGGAGGACGTACTTCAGCATTTGCAAATACTTTTCCAGCATTGAAAGGTTCTAAATGTATGATCATGAAACATCTGTTCTGCCTTTAAAGTGTTTACATAGACTTACGACCTGACTTCAGAGGCCTGATTATGAGAGAGAGAGAGAGATATATATATTTATATATATAAACGTAGAGAGAGGGAGAGAGATAAAGGTAGAAAGAAAGAGAGCGAGAAAGAAAGAGAGAGAGAAAGAGAGAAAAAGAGGGTGGATGAAGGGAAAGGGCGTTTGACAACATGATAGGACAATTTCCAATACCCTACCAAAATTTAGCGTATCCGTTTTCTACTTCACCGAGATTTAAAGTGCATTCATTCTAGAGTGAAAGCTTCTCTTAATCTGATATACCCTGTTCATGCTAGATTTTCCGTCCTGGATATCAAATCCCCGAGCTAACATTGATGTCGTCACTCTAAACCTCCCAAGACAAGCACCAATTCGTGATTATGATTAGAATAATTGCCCGGGTTGTCATGCAGTCACGTGAGGTACTTCGGGCTGAACAAACTTGATGCTTTATTACAAAGCTGCTCGCTAGCTAAAGGGAAAGTCAACATTGCAATCCAGTTTCCATCGGCGAAAGACTGTAATGAAAGATTCGGAGAAATTTTTGCATTGACATATTACGACGACACAGGGGAACGATAGTAATGACTCAATTTTGGTTATTTTATTCCCGAGACATTACCGCAAGGGAGATAGGTAATTACATTGTGCGAGAAAAACTGTTATGCTTTTAAGCAAAGGACATTTTCTGTTCTGTCTTCATGATAGCAATAAAGACTAAGTTAATAGTGATACATGCTCGACTGCAAGATTTGGATCAACCATATGCATGATGAGATAATTTGAGTAGTGGTGGTTATTTTACCTGACTACTAAGAAAGCATAAATGCTTGTTAGTAAGCAACCAGAGGACCGACGGCTTTAGGTCCTCTCCGAGAGACCTGGTAATGAGGATTAATGTCTTACCAAAGGGCACTAGCGCATCGACTTGGTTTCGAACCCGGTCACCGGATTATGAGACCACTGCTCTACCAACTGAGCTATCGCGCCTCCTTTAAGACTTTTGGAACAAGAGAGAACCTACACTAAATGTAAATAATGAAAAGTAAAAGTACCTGCCATTAGGAGAAAGTATACCGCCATAGGAAACAAACAGGTTGAAAATAGGCAGTAAAATAAGAATGTCCTTTTCGAATATTATGTTATGTGTACTATAATATTTTTTTACATTGGTTCTAATTGTGATTGAACAAAGAAAGGGTGAAATATCAGATTCATTTAACCGGACATAAATCAATAATCCAATTATAACTAAATATGCATTAGAAAACATTCACAGGAAATGTGTAGCAATATTTATCAAATTTACATTATGAATGAAACACCATGTTCTAATTTTCACTTGACTTAATAAAATGTAAGAGTCTACAAGTTTCGAGCCGATTACAGTCAAATATATCAAAAGTGCTTCTATTCAAACGTTGAATATCATGAAAGCATGTTTGCATGGATCCATCAAATAATGTCCATGATGAAAACCATGCTCGTAAAAAGATGAGATACTCTCTGTTTTTTGTCATTCAATATTGTACCTGCCCTACAATTTATTTTGGTTGCATTTTCTTTTTATTTATCTATTTGCGACCTTGTCTATGGATTATTTTCCCTTCTGTTCCATATACATAATATATTACGTTTAAAAACAAATAGAATGGGTTCCCTCTCAGAATAATCTTTTTATTTGTCATCTTAATTTTTGACATGGTTTGTCTTTTCATGTATTTCTCTTTCTTCCGAGCAGTCTGGAAAAGATGCGTAAACCATTGTTTTTTCATTCCAGAAAGTCGTATTTTTCTTATTTGTATTTTATCTTGCATCAAAACACCCAGAGTTTTTAAAGAAAATACGCAAAGTTTTATCAAATGCTGATAGGCCTTTTGATACGGACAACAAAAACCCCACATGAATATTGTTGGAACTGATCTTTTATGCGGATTGCATTTATTTATAAGCAAGAACTTTAATCCATCTCTTTAATCCGAGTATCGCTGTATTTACAAATAGATGCTTAAGGCAACATCCATACATAAACGATTAGAATGCGGGTGAAGTCGTAACACATCTGCAATATATATTCTTTCTTATTCTGTAGCATTCAGCTTGCGTGTGATACTGAGCAAGCAATAAGCTGAGTATTTCTGAGGCGACTGAAGGAGAGTAAAATTACCCCGGCGGGAAGCTTTGAATATTAAAACCCTTTTCTTCGAGATATACACAATTGCCATTTGGACTACTCAGTTAAAATCATAGAAATCTGCCTTTAAGTCGTGGTCGTCGGGACTCAGTTTTCGCTATAACGAAGTATGGGTGTTGAAAAACGATGGAATGAAAGGACAAAGTTGTCTCCAGTGGTGACTAGTAATGGATACAGATATACGGATTCTACTATTCAAAAATCAAGGACGCTATTGCCAGAACCCTGTTTCCAATGTAGACGGTTTATATTGATGCAAGATCTTGTACGAGAATGACTCTTTATACGACGCCAAAACTTTGTAAATATTCTTTAACGGCTTTTCATAGCTTCTAGCTAATCCATGACGGCTTTCGTCACAAGCCATTCATTCGTTTTGGAGCAGAAATATAGAGGCCGCTTTTTGTCATTAAGTCCGAATTATTCAAGTGCTTTTTCGCTTGGAAAACGGAGAGTGAATGGAAATGAAGGTAGTAAATTACTACAATATGCTAATACTAGTATTTTACCTAAAGGGAAATCCTTTTAACGCAACGATAGTTGTTAACTGAAAATGCGCTGAAAATCTCTCTCTCTGTCTGCTATGCTATTCATTTTAGCTTCTATTTTGTGTGTGCTTTTTGTGCTTTCTAATGTATACGTTGTATCGTAGATATTCATTTTAAGTCAAACTTGATACATTCTCTTGTTTATTTTTAATTCTAAAGACGGTACATTTTTCTCTTTAGAAACTGACGATATAATCAAGCGTCAGGACATTTTCGAGCTATCGTTATTGTGAATTGTGGAATAATCATCTCATGTCGTGTATAAATGTTATTGAAGTCTCTTATACAAATTTAAATTAAGAGGGATTTCTCTTTTTTCCAATTTCTAAATTTGCTACGTTCTCAATGTATTGCAGCGTAACCATGGTAACAAGAATTCATTGCTTATAGAATGAATACTGTTGTTCTGTAATCGCGATGCCTGCAACACCCAGTTCTCTCTACATTAAAGTAAGCGCGGTGCTCGAAGGTTTGATTTTTCGTCGAACAGAGGTCCGATTACGATACGCAAACAATCCCTTAATGCAATCGTGTCGTTTATTACATGTACGTCCTCAGACAGCGACAGTGACATGTGAGAAGATTTGACACGTGCTGAGCCTGTCTCGTGTTCTCATTTCTTTCAAAATTGAGTCGTGACCAGACCATGTAATGTGCTCCTAAATGATCAAAATACCGAACGCAATATCTAGCACCGGGATCTAGCGCAGCATTAACCTTTTTTCCATATACATGTACCTACCTCCCCCGTCGTTTTTCAACACAATTACGCCTGTCCTGCCTTACATCATTATTAAACGAGCAAAGGAATTCGTTTATAACTCATTTTGCATATTACCCGGAGCAATTTACTTGCTCCAATAAAAGTTTTCACGTTTTCCGGGAGTCAAATCCATCATGATGATGAAATTGACTGATGTCCATGTCAGCTTTAGATATGAACGCATTCATAAGATTGTTGATCGCGTAACTCGTGCCGCTGGCAAAAGGTCGTTAGCACGCGTGCATCGCTTTTAAGGTTTTGACTGCTCTATACATGTTATAGGACTACCATTTAAAAATGACAGGAATTTGTCAACTTTTTTTTAATAAAAAGGAAAACGGCCTAATTCAAGTAGTTCGTGCATATGAAGTAAGCACATTTTTTAAAAGTTACGGGCATTTTAATGCTCACGACTCTATAATGCTAAACGCAATAGTGCGCTTCCATGTTTGGCAGAACGGTGCAAGGCGCTTACGCCCTTCTGGCAGCCGTACAACGCTCTCTTGGGTTGTGGTTGAAGCGTGAAGACGTGGGGGCGGCCGGCTGGTCTAAGAGAAATGCTTGATTAGTTTGTATCATTACCGCAGGCATATAAAGTGGATGCCGGGATAAAGGACAGACCCTGACACTGTGGTGGTGAGGGAGATGGATAACCCACTCGATTGTGAATAAAGTAAGCATAATAATTGCAGTTAGTGTCCACAGTGACGTCTCGTTTGTCCTTTATTGATGCATTGCGTGTAGAAGCATTTCTTTTCAGTTTATTAAAATCAAAGTAAAAGTGAATAAAAATGCAGCTACTTTTTTTTACCAACGCGATCGTAAGTTTTTTCATAAAATCAACTTAAAGGCAAAGTCCACTCCAAAAATAATTTGCTTTGAATAGATGCAGAAAAACAAAAGAAACAGAGCCGTAAAATCGGATATCTAATAAGGAAGTTATTAATTTTTGAAAAAGTATGAAAAAGTATGGAACAATGGAAATCACTACACAAATTGCCAATTCGGTTATCAGTTTGAGACGTCATTGCCTCACTATTTATCAATTGCTTTATATATGTTTATCCCCAATACTTGATTTCCCATGCCTTTTGCCAGGTTATGTGATTTGTATCATATTGCGTGCATGACATTTCACAAAATCTTTTATGAACTTTGAAGAATTGATACTATTTCCTGAATATTGTATATTCATAATCATTGATTTTTATATAAATAGTTTTTCAAAATTCACATTTTTTCATGATTTAACTGAAAAAAATTACTCTATATTAGTGCATCCACACAAATCAATATAACTTGGATGCTGGTGTAAGGAAATATGATTTTTAGGGGGAAAATGGGAAATTTATATTATCAATATAAAGAAAACAATTAGTGGATAGTGAGGCAATGGCGTCACAGACTCTGAGTGTGTTGCCAATTTGCTTGTCATTTTCAAAGTTTTCCATGTCATTAAAAATTCATAACATTCTTATTAGTTTTCCGATTTTGCTCAAACTTTTTTTGATTGGTTTGTCTGATTTTTCTGCTTCTATTGGAGGTAAATTATTTTTGGAGTGAACTTGCCCATTGCAACAGCCTTAGTTTGATTATTCGAAACCATAGATTGATAAACAATTAAACACTAATGATAATTCATATTCATGCAGGACAGAAAGGGAGACATCTCCTCATTATACACAGAGTAAAACTGAAAGGGGTTTTCTAGAGCATTTAGTTATAAGCAAACGAATACTATCAGTGGCGTAGACAGGTTCTTACACCTGGGGGGGATGACTGGGCTGCCAACGCTAGTGAGGGAGCGAAGCGACCGAGCAGGAGGTGTGGGTGTCCCCCTCCCACGGTAGAGCTTTTGCAATTTTGAACTTGAAATCGTGCAATCTGATGCATACTTAATGAGGTAAAATAACACACACAAGCGTGCACGCACACACACACATACTCACACACACACACACACGCACACACTCACACACACACACACACACACGCACACATACTACGCCTTGAATGGACAGACATACATCGACAAGATCTACACACCGTGGCATACGAATACAGAATGGACTGACACATAGTATTGCATATTGAACCACACTACGTATTTATTTATCTCTGTGAATTTTGCTGTTACACCTCTTCAGAAAAAAACCAATGTCAACTGTGTACACGCAGGTATAGTCTTTGTTGTCTTGATAGGGGTATGTGGTTATGAATGAAAACAGCCTCTGTGGCCATTTGTGAATAGAACACATAAACAACAAACAAATAACGATTAAACTGTGAACAATATGTCTGTTCATTATAAAGCATAATGAATACGTACATACTATGCTTTTTTTTACCTCAAAGAAACAGGCATAGTATCCATAGATGGATATTGGCTGGCGGCTCATTAACATACAGATACAAAAAACATAAACAGTATCACTATGATCCATGGAGTAACAATACTGCTTTGTAAGTTTGTGAAGAAATCGGAACCATAACGGCATTGCATCGTTTCAAATTAGGGCATTATTTACTTCTATTTGATCTCAGTCTTATAATAGTAATAGTAATAATAATAATAATAATAATAATAATAATAATAATAATAATAATAATAATAATAATATTGTGGTTATCTTGTGGTTTGCCCCATTTGAACACGCAAAACTCGTGGTTATCTTTTGGTTTCCACACCACGAGATTGCGCGCACTGCAAAATATGCGCGATTAATCTTGTGGTTATCTTGTGGTTTCCAAACCACAAGATAACCACAAAATACTTGTAAGATTTTCTTTTTTACCGTCTGAATTGGCTTTCACCGTGTGAATGCGGCTAATAACAATAAACACAATTACAATAATGATGAGGATTATTATTATCATCATCATAATTATTATTATTATTAATATTATAATTGTTATCATTATTATTATTACTATTATCATCATTATGACTTATTAAGTAAGCAAATATCATTCCCCAAAACCTGGGGGGGATGATTGTACATGCCATCCCCCCCACCTTGTGCGGTAGGGGGGATGCATCCCCCTCATCCCCCCCGTTGTCTACGCCCCTGAATACTATAGTCACCATTTAGAGCAACTTATCACAACTGCTTAGTTTCATTCAAAACCTGTAAGGTTCAAACTACAAATTAAAAATCATTTCGAATACTCACGAACTCAGCCCTTTATTAATCAAATGGCAGTTTGTACCTTAACTTTTTGACATATTTATGTAACCTACGCTTTTCATGAATTGCCTGTAGGTTTTCCGTCACCTTGCAATAACAAGGTGCTTGGTTTGGTATCGAGAGAGAATCGGTCCATGTCAAGATTAAAGTGTCAAGCAGTGATATTCTGGAAGTCCCTCTTTGTGGAGCTGAATTAGACAAAATTTTGATATTCTTGAGAAATGTTTAAATGGTGCCTAAAAAATCCCCTCAAAATGTTCTGAAGTTACTTTTTTTCCCCTATATGAGTAGTTTAAAGCTCCATTCCCTAGAAATCAAATACAAATTGCGAGAACAAAAACAACAATACCAACTTTGAATACTGAAGGCTCTGTATACGTTTCCGGGAAATGAAAAATGCAAGCGAAGTTTGTCGCTTTCGTCAAGAAAGTTATCATTTAATTTTGTGAATTAATACTCAGTATATCGCAGAGCTTCCGCATAAGTATAGATCTATGATATATGATTAATTTGGTCTGTGTTCTGTAATGAAGAAATTAATTATTTGGATCGTCATGAAATTGTTTCTCTTCACATTGTATTCCTATATTTTATATGTAGAGGAGGGTAGAAAAAATTATACAAGGAAAATGAACTACGAGTTGTTAATAGTATTAGCTTTAATTTAGATAATTTCTTTGCTATTGTCATCAAAATTTAGTTCTCTTTCGAAGGTTACAGCCTTTTTTCTCCTCACCGCCATCAGCAATCTTTAAATGGTTTAAACTGTACCTTCAAAGCAAGTGGTGATCCGCCCGGTTGAAATCTCCAACCTCAAATTGAAGTGAACTTCTCCTATTACCCGACACCTGAGCACTTGGGTAGATGTGTGGTCGACATAATGGATGTACGGTATTAGGTTCATCCTCAGTATAAATAGACTTTAGGTGGCCCCAGCCCTTGCACTTTAGTTCAAAAGATTTTCAGTGGATGCGACGGAAAGAGGGCCAGAAGGTAATGTAGGACACGACGGTTTAATATTTCTCGTACGTGGCTAATTCCTAGTATATCGTAGACTAACGTGGCCTTACCTTTAAGTTCAAGTAACGCTGTTAAGTAAGATACGTGTCGGTGCAATATTAAAGAATGATGCTTCTTTACCACTAATTAAAGGCCCTAGGCACTCCCTCTACTAAGTCTGAACATGGTTGCAAACTACAAAGTGCCTGTAATTTTCATCCATCCATCATTCATCCATAGCTGTAGATAAGTTGGAGGTTGGCTTCGGGTAGAGAGCGAGCGCCAAGTTCAATGGAGTTCGTGATGTATTCCAAGGGAAGAGCATACCTTCGAGTCATAAATCGAATTAAATTATTGGGATAAACATTTACGGAGACAAGGAAATATGGACCGCCATCAATTACTGGTCCCTGTAGAGCCTCAGAGTTACCGACAAGCCTAGAGGTGTATTATTACATTAGATCGGGTTTCAATCAATGCTCATTTGATTCCTTCGAGGATGCCTGCTTCTAGATTACGGCACCAAAGGGGTTTCCGGCTCCAGTGGAAATATGGCCGTAGAAAGGATTAGGGGCTTGAATAGGTGTGATGGCGAGGGGGGTTGGGGAGCGATGGCAGTTTTCCTTCCTTCCTCTCCCTTTCACTCGCCATCACTGCGGCGCCATTTTTCGAGGCAAAGTCATTACTTGGTGAATTTGCAATGTATAACCCCAAAAATGCATTATCGTCATAGTTTATTTTGACTGCTATAAGGGAGAATAAAATGTGTGCGTAGGGAGCGGTTTGCGAGTGCGTTTGTGTAAAAGAAGGGCATACTATTTAAAATTGCAGATTTCAAATGTGCAGAGTAGCACCGCTCAACCAATGCTATTTTTCCCCTTCTCCTGATTTTTTGTTTCAATATGGATTATTTCCTTTAGACTCCAAGTAATTTTATCTGTAAATAGATTTCAATGAGAAGCGACGGAGCCGCGCAGTATTAAATGTCAATAGTGTAGACGAAGGAGTAGAGGAAATGAGATAGGAAATAGATATATATTTGGAGAAAGTAAGAGGGACAGGGGAGAGAGAGAGTGTGTGTGTGTGGGGGGGGGGGCTGAGAAATACGGAGAAAGAATTGAGTCGAGATCATAATGGAGACGGAGGAAACCGAGTAAATAGAAAGGGGGATTGAGGGATGCAGGAGCAGAGGAGAGAACAAAAATGAGAGGAGAGGAAAAGAGAAAGAATGAGAAATAAGAGAGACAGACAGACAGAGAGGCAGAGAGAGAGAGAGATTAGTTTGATATTGTGCAGCGGAACATGTAGGCTAAAATGAAATACATACTGAGAGTATTTGAAAAGGAAGATGGCCTGATGAGTCTGGAAGTTATTAAAAAGGCAGACAACAGGTCTCCGTGATTCGGAGAAAATAATATCCCGGAGATATTGCAGATTATGCATCATGATATGATATCTTATTCTCAAGCACATGATCAGAAGGTACAAAACATAACACAACGTATCTATTCATTCATTTTTGTTTGGGGATGTGTTTTTATGTAACATAAGTCTACTGGTTGGCATTCTAGTCGCCAAGTAGTCTCTGTCTGACTCCTCATTCGCTCTTTGTCGCAAAAGTTAAAGGTTATGACATTTTGTAAAAGTACTTACCGTCATTTTTTCATCCCTTGACATTCGAAATGGTAATTCGAATGATGTTTCTTATGCTGATTTTATTCGGAATCCGACAGAGCGGTAAAAAATGACGTTTAAAATGAAGGCCAGCTATTAAAGGTCACAAGTGCATGCTATAAACTTTGTTGGGGGGGGGGAGGTGCCTCTCTGACAAGGATCCAAAGAGGTGAGAAAATTCGTGTTAACACAAGAGGTGATGTAAAAGTAAGAGTCCTAATGTTTTATTCCTTATTTTATTTAATCCTGTTAAATAAAAAAATAAAAACAATTGTTCCGCATAATGTTGAACGGCCTTCCCGCCGCATGACCATGGTGGTAATGAGGCTTGTGAATATGTGTTTAAATCTACCAATTAAGATATTTTCATGTGACTTAAGTTAGCCTTCGACATGCACAAGGCTTACACATTGTTGTATAAGTGCATGTTGAAGTCATTCTGGTATTTTAATAAAGAGAGCAATAGTTGAAGAGTCTGCTTGACACGGAGGACACGGGTACAGGATATTACATTGCCGCATGGCCAGCGATCTTATTACCTTGTCGAGCGCAGGCCATCCCTCTACTCTATGACAGGTGGCCATTTCGAATATTGATCGAGACGCGCACGGTTTATTTAATGAATTAATCTCTCATATCGGAAAAGAAATTATCACTCATGCGTGAACAACATGAGGTACACAGTGAATAGATAATCTGGTGTATGAACAGATTACGGATGGATGGTTTCTTCAGTGACTATGGCCTGATAGACAAGAGGTTTATTACTATGTTAGAGGATTCAGGTCAAATAAGGCAGTGTTGAGTGTTAGACATGCTGCGTTAGATATTTTATGATTTACTGCATCCCCCTACCACACACACACACACACACGCACATACACCCACCCATACACGCACACACGCACACACCTGCACGCATGTCAACGCAATCATGTGAAATTCACTGCTTAACCCATCTCAGGTACCTTTGCTGTTTTAAATCAAGCTTCTTGGTCACTTTCAACACAAACAGTTATTCTTATGGAGGTTGCTTTTGATGTCTTTAAGTTTTATGCTTCTTAAGAATTATGTCATACCGATCATCCATCAATGCCGCTATATTTTATTCCGCTCCTTGAGTATATATTCCTTCTTCTGGTCACATTCATTCACTAGCATATACCTCTATCTTCCAGATAAATACACACCTACTCTTCGGATGGTTCACATTATACCGAAAGCGAAAGGTTAGCGATGGGGCAAAAAAGGGAGGTGAAAACAGATGAAGAAGACAGGGGGTATAGGAAGGTAGATAATAAGAGAGAGAAAGTGGGTAGAGGGTGTAAAGATAGAAAAGAGAAGGCAGTGTGCTAGGGAAGATGGCGACAAAATTAAATCGAGGGGAAAACAGGGCTTGATAGACAAGGGAGATGAGAAGACTGTATGCGATTAAGAAGGAATGGGAGGTTAGGGTGAATAACGCCTTCACTTGATTAAACATTAACGCGGTGAACTCTTTACGTTGCTAAGAAGGAATAAATTGTATGTTGTTAAGAAAGGATATACATGTAGAGTCAGGGGCTGCCAATGTCTTCACTTGATTAAACGTTAACGCGTTAAGATGAGATCTAAGGACTTTACGAGGGAAGAGATGGTGTGTGTTTAAGGAAGGGAGTTGAAGAGAGAAGGAGGACGGCCAAAGGCCATACGTGATTAAACAGTAACACGTTCTGTTGAACTTTACCTATTTGAAATATCAACGGAATGGAACCTGTTAACATGACACTGTATAAATGTATATATATTTGAAATATTGTCCGTGTTTTATATGAACTGGCTGACGTCATTTGGCATTTGTATACAGATTCAGAGGCCACTTCAATGACCGAGTCACTGAAGCTGAATGACATATCTTTTGAAATGTTTTCTGGGTTTCATTTCCTGATATGTTGTCAATGAATGCATGCATTCTGAAATTACAGTCAACACGAGAGGAAGATGTGTAAATTGACATTAAACCGTAAATGAAAGATATTGCTCTAGGGGTACCCACACTCCCTCCCTCTCTGTATTTCTTGCTCCTCCCCCCTCCCCCCTCTCTCTCTCTCTCTTCCTCTCTTTTTGTCCTTCTGGACTCCCCCAATCTCTCATCCGTATCTATCTTAATCAAGCCGCCATGAATCATTCGGCTTATTAATGCATGTATACTCTGCTTTAACGTTGCTAGTCAGATATCCCTCTTTGAGCCACGCTGTATTCTGCGAGCAGTCACGCACAATGGTATATAAGACACCGAACCTCAATCTATCAAATCAGACATGAATTTGGTAGTCTGAACCTTCGGGAAAGTAATACGTTTAATCAGCATGTTCAAAGGCATGTAAAATACAATGATATGGGCATTTAGACCGTGACGAAAGCTAACCTTAGCCCTCGATCAATTGTGATTAGAGGCCCATGGCGCCACGTGTTCTGGCTAGGGTGCTCTGCGTAGGGGGAAGTACTGCATGCATATCTCTTATCGGATGGACAGAAGTTGAATAGGGGCGGCAGCGGCAGGATATGCATAATCAGGCGCATTGACCTCGACAGGCAATCGCAATTCATAAAACCTAGTAGTGTATCATGAACGTAATGAACATTAATTTTATTCTAGCGTCCACTTTATGAAAACTTAACTGCAATGACACACGACTTGAATTAATATCTTACAGTGTTTTATATATACTGAACATTTACAGCAATTATGAATTAATTATTGAATGATTATGATTATAAACATTATTAAATATTAAAGAAACAAACACGAAGTTGCTTAGAAAAAGGAACACGAGGAAATGCTGAAAAAAGGTGCATAATAGTCTAGTACTAAATAATATTTAGCATTGTTCATTGAAGAAGCGCATAGATAACCGTAATACTATATCGGCACCATGGGACAAAAATATATGAGTGTCAAGGTTATCATTAAACACAAGATTGAGTTCACAACTTTTTCAAGTAATACCATTCCCTTAGCTAAAGATACATACTTCGAATATGGAAAAACCAATAGTTTGAGACAAAGTGGTCTGCAAACATTTCCTCTTCTCCCTAGACAGATCAATGTGGATGGATTAACGACGGAAGCTATCTGATCATGTATCGTACTTGAGGCAGTAGACATAACACTTCAATACTTTTTTGATAGTCTCTAATATCATGCCTTTTCTTTTAGCTATCATATTCATCTTCCATGTTGTTTTTTAATTATTATATTTTTCTTCAATAATTTCTTACGGTACAATTTGATTGAATTCATCATCTTCTGCATAGTCCAAAACAAATACGTATATGGCATGATAAATTTATCGTCAAAACCTGAGAAAGAATAACTTTCTGTTTTAAATTACAAATTAAGAATGGACATTATTTCTGTATAAATTTGAATACAAACCCAGGAGACCAAAATAACCAGAATCACGTGCTTTTTTGTCTCTCTCGTGTTTCTGTTGTTTACTGCGGCCATAACATACCCAGTTCATCGCTTACCTCGTATATTTCACTTTTGCTTTAAAAAAAAGGTAATTCTTAAATTATCTTGTTCTATATCTGATCTGAAATATTAGCATTTTTGATGTTGATGTGGGCGTAGTTGACTAATAAGCTACAACTATCTCCTTCAAACCTATCCATTTTAAATGAAAGTCATTTATAATGTGCAAATTTATATATATATTACTTTACTGTATATGATGGACGTGTTTCCCTTTAAAATACCAGTGTAACATAGATCTGCACGTATCACTGTTGAATAATATTGCTTACATTGGCCCTTTTACAGCGTAGACTTTCTGATACTTCTTTCCGAATCTTAATGACATCCATTGCGCTATGTTATACTTACAGCATATGTCTTTATCATCACTTTTATTGCTTTTTTAAATATACGATACCCCCTTCCTTTCTCAAATTGTGTTTGCGCAGTCTGCAATACAGAACCTACATACCCATGGGATAAAATCCGGCAATATTCATGACCGATACAAATAGTGCAATATGAAACTCGTAAAAGAATCCATTAGGCCGTATACATACGTGACGGGAAAGCGGGATCACCAAAAAGCACTTGCAAGAATGCAATATAAAAACAAACTTTGTTGTCTTCATCCATTCCGATCACTCCCGGCGGCTTCCATTAGTAACGTATATTCGTCACCCTTTTATAGATCTATACAAAGCTCTAGTTTCAACTGGTACTGTCATAAAATGGCGAACGAAATTATAGGAGCATTTGAACCAGACAAAGAATGATATCTTCGGACAGGATATAGATTGGTATTGTTATCGGTGATCTTGTTCCTGGGGACAGATCTACTGTATGATTTCATATTTTGTCTATGATATGTTTTCCTTTACTAGAATTCACTATATATACTGACATGTGTTAATCAAGTTTATTGATCACAATGCAGTACAATACAATCTCATAATTTGATTGAGTCTAGACAAACATTTTGGCTTCTCTCTAACTATGGTGTGTTTCTAACTATGGTGTGTCTCTAACTATGGTGTGTTTCTAACTATGGTGTGTCTCTAACTATGGTGTCTCTATAACTATGGTGTCTCTCTAACTATGTTGTCTCTCTAACTATGGTGTGTCTCTAACTACGGTGTCTCTCTAACTATGGTGTGTTTCTAAGCAAGGCATCTGGAATATCTGCAAACGAATTAATAAATTTGGTTGTCAGTAGATAATAATATTTATCATAAGTAACATGATTATTATGAATGCAGATTTCATAAAAACTACAAGCGAATATTCGATATTTAAAAAAATATATATTTTTGTATACTTCATGTTGGATGAAATTTACACTTCTCGATACAATTTAAAGGACAAGACCAGATCTGGTATCTACTACATTCACTCATACAGATACCCATCCCAGTGCTCTCCTTCAATGAATAAACTCCCTTCACATCGCGCCTTGCACGTGTAACGTACGTCAACTTGAGCCAAACGTATTACTATGTTCACATCTACTGACGATAGATCCCGCACACTTGATAGGGGTGCCTTTTCTATAGAAACAGCATGACCAGCCATTCCAAGAAATGGTTCCTATGTCAACTACCGACAATGTGGACGATATCTGATATTTCTCGCCACAAGCATGAACGAGATCATAAGTATATCAGGGCCCCTCGCACCTTGAATGGGTCACCTACGTCAACTTGAGTCAGACGAATTTACTACGTTAATATCTACTGACGACAGATCACGCTTACTTCATTGGGATGCCTAACCTATAGATATATACCATGGCTGATCAATCAATGAGATAGACATATGACTTCAGACGGTACTATTTTTAGCAATAACCTTGAACATGATTATAATAAAACATTTCTGTGCCTTTTGCGCCTTCCCAAACTTTAGCTTTACATTTAAACTGCGTTAACTGACGACGGAAGCACTGATCATGCCTCCTTGATAGGCAGTGCCGTACGTATAGGGATGATGATCCATCCATGAAACACTTATTACTTTGTAATTACGAACTTTATTTGGCATGGTTGGGTCAAGCCAGATAAAGATTTGGCCTAAACCTTTGCAGAATTACACCTATACCTGTAAACACGAAGGTTATACCCTACACCTTTAGGGTATGGATGTGTAACTCCTTTTAACGAGGGGAACTGGAGAAATAGGGAAAACACAAATTTTACTTTTGACAGTGCTATGTGTAATTGATAAGCCAAAATTAGTATATACACACACATACACTCGCACGCGCACACCCGCACAAACACACATACACACATATGTGTGTGTGTGCGTGCGTGTGCGCGTGTGTGTGGTTGTGTATGTATATTTATTCTCCACTCATGGGATGGATTGCCCTTGTCAGCTATAAGCTGTTTTTCAAAAATGTCCTGCGGCGGTTGAAAAATAGACACGGATAAAAGACAAAATTTAAAAACAACCGTAGGACATATATTACGAATGTTCGGCTTTAAGCCTTTTTCAAGTAATGACACATTTATTCGAAACCAGCTTTCTCTAAAACTTGAAAATTGTGCCCAACAGTATATATGTATTACATATACACGTTAATATGTATGTTAAGAATAAAAACATATTGCTCTTTTTTAAGTCCCACCCTCTTTCCATTCCCACTCCGCGATCAATGTAACACGTTAAGTAGTCATGCACCCTCTGCAAGTACATGTATGTGTAGGAAAGTGAAGATCTTTCTATTTCAAGCTGATTAATGTATTTGAACACATGTAGAAAAATAACTAAAGGCATTCCCCAGTCTCTCACCGGAATAACCGGTATGCATGTACATCGAAGAAACATGCATGTGAATTCAAGAAACTCTTTCCCCCTCAAGAAACATGCATGCAAAATTCTAGAAACCTGTTCCTCCTGAAACGTAGCATCAAGTTTGCGAAGCCCGATATTTACATCGGAGAGATACCCCCAGGCAAAATGTGCAAGAAGTGGTTTGGGTTTTCTGCTCCGAAGACTGCTCCTTTGCTTTATTTGTTTTCACCCGTGGCTGGGTTTTCTCCGTGTGGAGTGGTGTAGATAATGACCAACGACTCGCTAGAGGGGTGCCCTTCTGCGAACAAGATTAGAAGAAAACAGAAAGGGGGCCGAAAGGGGAAAAGTTAGAGGAACACCAGGGTTGCATCTCTTTCCAATCTTCCTCATCGAGCTGCACGATAAGCTGCAAGCCAAGTGGAAATAGATTTTAACACCTTCCTCGATAATATTCCAGGCACTTTCACCCAACTTTTCCCCTAGCATCAGCATTGAGGGAGAAGTGATAGGGTGTGCTGATCGATATACATAAGCTAGCGATAATGACTTTACACTTGGGGTTATTTATGCTAAAATCACACTTATCAAGTGCTATTCGAGTTTCTTGGTATTTTGTCACACCCCGAAGGAGAATGTATGCCGTCGAGATCGTGATCCCTATCAAACATTATATCCAATGCTTTTAGACAACCATGGATAGACAGATAGCATGACATATTGTATCATTCCTGCTGATGTGGAGAAACTTCACGTTTTGTCACAAACTCTTAGCTACAACGAAATGCGTAACTTTTTTTTACTGTATTCTTATTGAAATGCACTTTAATGTTAGATGAATGAAAATCCCGAAGGCCTGCTGCAGCTCGAGAACAAAATTAAGTTTAAGACCTCTTCACACAAGTTGAGATTCCTTTTACAAATGCTTATGGTGTCGTTCGACGAAAACTGAATTTCGGGCGAATTTATTTAATGTACTATATTTTTTGTCATTAGGGTTTATGTAAACAGACTGCGTAAACAGAAAAAATGTTTGTGAATTCGTGCAACCTCTATATTATTGTGAGTTTGCGAAAGCTTGATGTAACTTACCAAGATCGCAGACAAATCTAAGATTACACTGCCCTTCGCATAATATCCCGAGGTGAGGGGCCTATAGTGTAGTATATACATGTGAGTTAATCTCGTTGTCAGCTTTCTGCCTGTCTGTAAGCCAACTCTGACGGACCAAGGTTTGAAAGCAAGTTAAAGATCGACCCAAGACGTAAATAATAAAAAGATGTGAATATGTATTGGGTAAAGAATAATATCAAGCAGTGATGTTGCTCATTTGGCAAGTTAACAAGTAGGAAAGCATTGCATTTAATATGTTAAATCTACCGTCCTTGCTGCATTCTCTTAGGCATTTTAAGAACACCCTCGTTTATAAAATACGACTTGTTATTTCAGCATGTCATTGATGTAGTAACATTTTGGGGACATTCGAAAGTTTGCTGGATAAACATGCAAAGGAGAGAAAATGCTACGGTAGTAACATTAAAACAAACATTGGATAAGTTGTCATAGAAACAATCAAAGAAAATTGATGATGTTAATGGCCTGAAGAGACGTTGAAGTGGTTTCCATGGCAATATTTAAAGACCGTCGATGATGTTGACGAAGAGAGACTTTTCATAGGGAACGTGCCTTTCCGGGCGAGCTTATAAAACTGTTTAACCCTACTGTTACCAAAAGCTTCAAAATGGTACCTAGACACTCGGCACTTCGGTAGGTGAAGGGTTAAATGATAAAATCGAAATGTTCTAGTCGGAGACGTAAAAAGAAAATGATCCAATCGTTTGAAAAATGTGATACTTTTGGAAGAATTCTGTCTACGTGATAGAACGACAAGCGTTAAATGAATTGTTACAGATTATCTTGGAAATTCCTGTTTCACTGATGATTATTTGACCTCTTTAAACATTTGTTTTAAAGTGAACGACGTTCGGATCATGTCATTGTAACAATATTCTTTTTCCACAATGTTGAAGAAAAAATTATTTGTGCATGGAAGTTTGATATATTCTTAGTAGAGCTATTACCAATGGAATTTATGTTCAATTTATTACCAAATGAATATATATAGATAGATTGATATTGGACAAACATGTCAAGTGATGATTGTTTGGAAGCTACTTTAATACTCTGGATCATGTATCGACGCGATGTCAAACAGGTGGCCCACAAGAGACTCATTACTAGTGAGATGACGGACAGTTATTACAAGAGTATGACTTGTGCTTCCCTAAATAGAAGAGGCAGAGAAATTGCTTTACGAAGGGCATATGAATAAGGATTGCAAATACTCCAGAGAATTCACAAAGTGCAGATTAAATGGAAAGAAAAGGGCATGTTGCACCGGTGCATAAGATAACGATGAGAGAAACCGGATGTTGGCAACGGAAAAGGGTTGGTGAATTCGTAGAGAGATATGGGAGTGAAAATGAGGGACGTTGCAAAATAAATGAAATAAAAAAAGAAGATGAGATCAGTGAGCGTATTTTTAGAAGGAAGTAATCAGAGGCCTGCCGTGGTGAATTAGGAATTCTTTGAGAGGGAGATAAGAGGTACTCAGTGGGGATTCATGAGAAAGGTTGAGGGAAGAATTATACAGAAGTTATAAGGGTTTACTGTTACATGGAGGCGAGGATTAGGCACGTAAATTGACTACAAAACGCAGCGTTCCTCACATATAAACCGGTTGGCAGCAAGGAAATTGCTTACAATTAGCCAATCGTCATTGATGCAGGGCCCCTTCGGTGATACGACTTGTTAAATTGCTAACGCGAGGCATCAATAATTGACTGAAGAAGCGGCTTCTCTGAATCTCGATCTCTGTTTCGATGTGGAACTTTTATATTTCCCTTTTTTCTGTATAGTTGGGTGTAGTGTCTCTCAATGATAGGACATCAAAGAAAAGGTTACCTGCTAAGTTTTCAATCTTCCAGGCGACTCTGGATTCTTCGGGATTCGTTAAGAGTGAGATAACATTGATAGACAATGCATGTTCGAGGTAAGATATGAAAAGATTAATTACTTGATTATCATAGTATAAAGGTTAAATGTCTATTAAACGTTTTTCAAGAATATGTTTTGAAAATTTAGTTCGTGAAATCGTGATTTAAAAAAAATTATGTTCGAACTAAAACCACTGTTATTTCCACAACTCCTATATTCTTGCAATATAAAGAGTATCCATAATATGCTGTACTCCTTGGAGGAATAAATCGTTGTTCAATTGTAAAAGGTCGAATTGCCCTGAGTGGCTCGTATTATTTTGGAGTAGTAGCTTTTCTTCTGGTTGTCCTGGTTTATTGTAAGAGGGATCAACCATGCGAGGGTAGATACTCGGTTAATTGTCCGGCTGATAATAATTGTCGGAGATCTGGTAATGCTGAATGGTACATGTTAACATAGAATGGAACCAGGCTTTGCATTTGAATAATAAAAATAGCATTATATTTTCCTTCGGTAGCAAAATCAATATGTGTGTAAAAACAAGATTAGAATGTTGAGGAAAGTTGCGGCTGGTATTCCAACACAAATAAACGAATAAAGGGCTTTTCAATTAGGCTATTCTGCATTTTTTTGTTTTGTTAACATTTTAGTGATTCAACATGACCCACATACAGCAGGATATGTGGGAGCAGTGCTGTATATTAGTGAAGACTCCTGACTCATAATCATGACCACGGGTTCCATCCTTGCTCGGTGCTTATACGTCTTTGGACATGATGTTCTATACATATCCGTCCATCTTGACCCAATGTTGGGCTAAGAAACATTTCAGGGCCCGCAGTAAGAGCAGTATCAATACCAGCGGCGGATCCAGGATTTTCGAAAAAAGGGGGTTGAAGCCGAATTTAACGTGTGCGCAGAGCACACTGCGAGCACGTAAGCGCGAGTTCTTCCGGGTGCGGATGGGGTCCGCCTTAGGTCCCCTGGCGGGATGCTGGGGGTCTAGCCCCGGACGCTCTCAAGTTTTAGCAATTCAGAACCTTCAAGATAGCCCTCTTCAGCGATAGAAACTCTAAGCTATTCTTTCTGGGTGGGGTCCAGGGGGCGGAGCCCCCGGTCGCTCTTTAGTTTTAGAAATTCAAGATAGTCGTATGAGCGAAAGAAACTGTAATTTTCTCCTTGAAATTTCACACAGCCGCCATTATTTTAGGGTCGCGATTTTTTATTTTTCTGTCTCCTTTTCCATTCTTCTCCTGTACCTTTTTATTAATATAAATTTCTGTTATCCTTTTTTTCCCTGTCGCTCTCTCTCTCTCTCTTTTAACTAAGCCGTCGAAGCGGGGGCAGCGTCCAATTTGGCCCGAGCTGTATCCGCCACTGAATACTGATTGCATGACTACCCTTGGTAAATCACCATCTTATTCATCATAAATACATGTATAACAGGACCGCAACGACTTCGAAAATCATCTGTATGTAATTTCATAGCCTATAGTCCATCATATATCATGTGCGAACATTCCAATGACGCATTATTCCTATGGATATACAAAAGGGTATTGAGATTGTCCTTGAATTGAATTTCCGAAAGTCTTTGCGACCGTGTTGTATAATGAAGTAGGAATGACATTCAGACAGTTTCTCACGTAATGTATTCGCGTTTATCAGGACACAAGACTACATTTAAGGATTAGTCGTCCGAACACGATATACCAATGCACGCTATACAGGAACCACGATACATTACACCTAGTGAAAAGGGATGATCACTCACTTGTCTATACAAGGGTATACGGATGAGAGAAATGGGGACAATTAAAATAGGTTGATGTACAGTCGAATGCAGGGATAAAATGGAGGGAGAGAAAAAATGGAGGACGACAATAGGTGAAATGGATAACTGGCGAGTAATATATGCATAAGTATACTGCCTGACATGATACCTTGTAGTGTCTTACTTCTTTCTGCATTAAGACATTCTACAAAAATCAAATTTAATTGTACCTGGTATTTAAAAATGTCACGAAATTGTTATGAGAAAGTATGTTTGTCATGAAGAGATATAATGTAATGCAGACGGATGCATTTGATTACAAGCACATAAGTTTGTAATGAATGGAAGGATGAACTGAACAGACCGGGGGAAATGGAAGAGGAGAAAGATAGAGAGAGGGTGAAGCCGGAAGGAGTCAGAAAGAGCGGAGAAAGAGAGATAGAGTAAGTGAGAGAGCAAGGGTGAGAGGGGGAGAGAGAGAGAGAGAAAGACATCATGAGACAGGTAGACAGGAGAATAAGGAGAAGGTGGTGAACATGCACATACGGAATGAGATGGAAAGAGCGCGAGAGAATAGGAATGAGTAAGATGTAACTCGAGGCAGACACTGAACACGAAACATTGGGAGGGTCTTGGATGTTACGATGAGAATGCGCCAGTTAGCGGGCAAATTAAATGAAGTCGCTCGCAGGTCTGTGTGACAGCAAGCCAAATACCGCTAATGATTGTTTTTGGAACATGACTTGTCTGCGTTAAATTCAATTTGGCGAGGCACCGCGATGTTTTGGTTCGAAGCAAGTATAGACCCTTTTTAAATGTCGTGACATTTCCATGCAGCCGATGATTTCGCATACCTGTCAGACATTGGATAAGAAAGCATCCTTATCGCATTATGCCCAAATTCAAGATTAAAACACAGGTAGAATTCTCAACCATGCTATATGCATTTATTTGCATGTCAAGAATACGAGAAAGGTCTGCATGACGACGAAGTATGTATTTCACGGAGCGCTAAGAACTAGCAGAAACACATATTCTTTAACAGGGACATGTTGATAATACGGTAGTTCTCAGAAATACATTGCATGCTTTCTGTTTACATGGACGCAACCAATATTTTTATTTGCTCGGGGAGAAATACAACTAATTGAGGGAAATAAACTTGCTAGCATACTCTGAATTTTCGTATCAATTGCGGGAGTCTAATACCGAGAGCAAATATCAAAACCATACACCCTGCAGAGCCACGTATGATTGACTAAAAATCACTTCTTATTTTGTCGGTTTAAAATCTATGTGTCGTGTGCTAACTTTGAAAATTCATTAACAATGGAAATTATTCAATACATAGAGAATTTAGAAAATAACAGATGAAACGTTAATCCACTCAATGTTGTAAACCTAAATTTAATCATATTATATTATTGTAATTACAAGATTGTTCCTTCGTTAATTATTAATTATTTTTATCATTCAATTTCCAGTATTTGTTTAAATTTAAATAGCAGTTCTAAGTACCTTCTTAACAAATGAGTAATTGTACCTAGTCAGGCAAAATCACTTGGAATTAAAGTATTGATTAAATCATGATACACAAATTTTGTAGAATATACATTGCTTTGAGTAACATAAACATCTTGCTTACCATACTAAGATATCTATATCGAATATAAGAATAATCCTACCGGACTTATATTTACGATGGATAGGAGCTACACTGAGTATTTACCACACAATTTCGTACAAGCATTCCTGGATAATTATGTATAAAAAATTCAGGTCGTATAATCATTACTTCTCGAACATCAATTACACGACCATATTGATCAAAGAATCTACGAAACTATTTTACCTGAACGAAGTACCTCCGACGAAAGATATCTTGTACACACTGGGGATGAACGTGATCAAGATTACATACGACTGATCTAATTATCATGATATAATTTTGCGGCGAAAGCCTATCAACTCTCATTACGTGTCATTCTAATGTCTCCTTGTCTGTACCAAAACAGTCATCACACTATTGGAGATAACATTATCAGTCAGTATTATTGGACTAAATTTATCTTAATTAGGTTATTCTTACACTTTAATTGAATCTTTAATCGATTAATCGAATTTCCAACATTATGCACCATGCAGTGTGTAGTTTTCATGAAACGTTGAGGTTGTGCCTGTGCCCCTTTATCCGTAGCCCATTGTACACGTACAATATTTATTGTCACCCAAGGCTTGTGTCCCTTCTATCAGCGTTCTGGTATTCGTCAGGATTATATACATTTTTATCCCATAAGTTTGCTATAGTTTCAAGTTCCCATGACATATTAATGTCATTTGCTACGTCATCAGCCTTTTAGGCAAACTTTTTGATTTAGGAAAATTGTTTTATCAAACGGAACTATACTACCACTACTAAAAATGATTTTTAACCGGGCCAGGCAGGGAGACTAATTGCAGGTCGTTTGTTCCTTGTACTCTTCGAATGACTTCTTCCACTCCGTCATGTCCATCTGCCACTGCTCATAACTCTTCTCCCATTTTGCCAGCTCCGATTCAGCTGGGGAAAAAAATTGATTTGCAACTTTAACCAAAATAGGGTCAACAGTTACCATGCAAGTGTAGCGGAAGTACATATCATTACATGCATAATTAATAAGAGAAACTATCTCTATAGGGACCATATTCAGCCAACAAACCCTGACCCCCAAATTGTTATCAAATTATCATTTCTTTTTAATTAACGGTAAACAACATCAAAAGTTTGTTTCTGGGTTCATTTTGTTGAGAAAACTTCATGATAAATCATTTTTGAAAGATGAATATTAGATTACATTAAAATGATATTCAGTGAATATTCGAATAAGGAGCATAATACTTTACATTGAAATTTTGAATTCGTTAGAAATATATCCTCACAACTATATTTAAAATTAGATATCGATATACTTATAATAGAACACCATGATAGCTTGCAAAGAGGCGTGGCGTATGATTCCCATGTATTTTTAAAAACATTACAATTAATGTCCTAATAAAACACGTTACAAAGTATAAAATCATATAATTCTCATTATACTTACGATCTGTAAAATGAGCATAACAGGTTGATGACGGGAACATACAAGAAAGAATAAAATAAGAAAAATATATTTTTATTCAACTTTTCATTCAATTTGCTCAATTGCTTAAAGACGTTATTACCTTAATCTGTCCTTTTTAGAAGTTTATTTTTTCATCGTGGTGGTGCCCCCCTTAAATTAGCCGTGAAGTTCCGACCGAGCAATATTTTCATGTTCATTGATACATATGTAAATAGAGTAGTACTGCATAATGTTTTAGAATATTATATTACCATTCTTTTCATAAATTATGCAAATTTGAATCCTGTTTATACGTATTTATTTGTATAAGAAATGAAGATAAATTGTTGTATCAAAAGGCCGGTTTCTTCTGTATAGAAGAATAAAATTCATATAAAAAACATCGAGACTGATAACAAATAAAACAAAATTTAAAGTGATAAAATAAGTTTCCAACTATGAGTTTCTTTGGTGGAAGCACTGTGTATTATATTGGTGATGGCTCTTGAATGTTAAACGAGAGGTTCCGGGTTCAATCCTTGCTAGGTGCTTGCATCCTCGGACAAGGTGTTTTGCCCAAACTCCTCTCTCTCTCTTCCCAGCATGTGTACCTGACAATGCTGGCGTAATAATAATTACAAGACCCATAGGAAGAGCAGTGGTAATACTGATGTGGCCACCCTGGGTAAATACAATAAAAAAACTGAAGTATTGCTTTTTATTTATATCTGCACACCTTTAGGAGTATACGTCTGTGGCCATCCCACCATGTCTCCGTTCATTTCGTTCTGTTCCTTCAAGTAGTCGATGAGAGGTTGGAAGTAGTTTATCAGAGACTGAGCGCTGATGTCTCTGCTTCCAATGATGGCGTCTAGAGCCTCAGGCCAGGGTTTGCTTGATCCCATCTGTAACATATTGCTAAATGATGTAGAAAATAAAACATTGCATTTAAGTATAGAAATATTGGAATGTTTTTGAAGTATAATCTCCAGTCCTCCCCCAACAGTACCTACGCATTTATCATGTTTATAGACGTAAGTGACATGAAACAAGGATTTTAGCGAAAAAATAACTACACATATCTCCTTTCCGAACTGGAATTGAGACATAGGGCAAACATTTATTCACAGGTTTACACACATTTATGCAATAAGCTGGATAATTGAGCCATAACCGTATACTCACCCCACCAAGAGATAAGAAATACAAAAAATCTAATCAAATATTTCAGAGGTTAGCCCACTCAACATGTCACAAGATATGTGGAGGAAAGAATTGTGGTTGAGTGTGGAAATCATGTCAGGAAGGTATATAAAAGGAGACATTTTAATTAACAGTAACAGAGTTATTAAGTAATTGACGTCCTATGAAGCCACTCACGCGAGCAGTGTACCGGCCTCGGTCGAATTGTAGATGTCACACTTATAGAGTGGTTCTTGTATCTGTCCAGCGGCTGTACACAAAACTTCGTGGAATTGAAATTGCAGGACGAAACTGATGAAGTATCTGCATAAGATGGGGAATAAAAGACTATAGTGTAAGAAGTACGTTTTAAACTATAAGTCTATAAGTGCCTGAATAACTGCGCACCAAATTATTTATTCTTGTTAATACACCAACCCGATCACAATATCAACTCCGCTCTTCAAATGATCATACATTGCTCCGATTAACTATTGTCAAGTCAAAATCGGGGGAGGGTATAGTTTCTCTCATTACTGTCCCAAATTTGGAACACCCTCCCGTCTTTTATCCGCACTCCCACTTCGGTTGAATCCTTTAAGAACCTAAAGAATACCTCTTCAATAACTGCAGGTTCATTTATTTATTTCCCTTATTTTGTTTATTTGTCCGTTTTAGCATTGATTTATTATGTAAAGCGCATTGAGCAATTTTTTATTGGATCTTGCGCTATATAAAAGTACAATTTATTGTGTGCATGTTTAATTATGAGCTAAAATATATCTTAATGAGACTATGATATGACTCATTTATATATTAGTGTTTTTTTTCACCTTTCTTTAAATCTTAAAAGGGGTCGAAGAGGCAACATCTCACTCCCCAATAGTTGATTGAAAGAGACTCTTTGGTGCAGTTAATTTACTATCACCAAATGCAAGCTTACATGTACAATTTTGCTTGAGTCGCCCCCTCCATTGAAACTATACTTATATTTTATATATTCTTCCTATTACCATTACGAAAAACATACTAGAACTTTGTTTGATTAGGGCACTGAAGAGATAAAATTGTTCAGATGCTTTCTCCATTATCCTTCGGTACTACTCACATATTTGATTAAAATGTACCCCTCTCCTTCAAGAGTAACTCTTATATAATACATGTAGATGTTAATTTACCTGATGTAAGGTACGTCAGCAGGGATATGGTACTTAGCAGCCGGGTCAAAATCTTCCTCTGTCCTTGCTGTTGGTGGTATGATACCCTGGTAACGGAGTCTACGATAAATGGAAAGTAACAGAATAGTGTACTTGCAAGTCAACCGCTTCAAGTTTCCGGTCAAATTGTAAAGCGATACAAAGTATGCATAATTATGTTAGGTATACTACAGAAGCTGCTACAATCGTCTTCTTTTTCATTCGTTTGATTTTTGTTTCTGGTGTTGTTACCGCTTTCTGGTCTATATTCTATTTATCTATTTTGTTATTCTCTCCCAGCTCGGAGGTTGATTGCAACATATCTCGGTAATTCTAGTGAACTCTTGAAGTTTTGTACCACTCCAGGTCTTCCCAGATTGTTCCATTATATCTATAAAAAGTATGACATATTTTGATGTGATAATGTATTTCGCAGTTCTTGTTTCTTCTTCAAATCCTTTCAGGATAGTCTTTATAAATAATGCAATATGAAATAATTTCTGGTCAATCAAGAATGTTTTTATAACTTCATATTTACAAAATAATTGGATATTCATTAAACTGAAATTGTATGAAGCCGCATCGTAATATAGCTTTGGTGGTCTAAGCAGTTCAAATCAGATCATGCAAGGGAAAGAAACAGAGTCTATACACTAAAGTGCTTTTGAATTGAGCAAAAGTGTTTGATAACACACAGTCATTCAAAACATCTTTAAAATACAGATCCATCAAGGTGATCAAGGTTTGTTTCCGCATTTGGCAGCCGAAATCAACATAATACCATTTTCCAGCGAAGATGTCGATAGTCTTACCTTAGTTTCCACCAGTCCTCGTTGTAGTGGTCTTCGGTGGTGGATCCATTGAACACTCCCCATCGATACTGGTCCATCAGATAACCGAATGGCAGGAAGGCAATCTTGTCCAAAGCAATGCTCATCAGGAAGTTCAGATCAGCCTCTGCATCAGTATATTAAAAAGGTAATGAGTTTAATATCTCATTGGCTTTGATTTTGATAGGGAAATCGATAATGATGTTTGCTTTCCATGTTCGCTTTTGTGTAATTTTCATTACATTTCTCAAATTTGACAAACCAAAGCTAACATTTTTCAAAGACAACCCAATGTCTCCTTTTTATGGTGTCTCTGGAAGCTTCAAGCTAAAATTGTATTAACAGGAAAAACCCGATGTTAGCAAACAAGTGACACAGTGGCAGAAAATCTCTTCTACCGTCGCCATTAAATCGACTACTTTGCTCGATGTGACTACGATAATTTAAATTTACTTCTTATTATTTATTTAATGATATATTTACCAGGGTAGCCCATTCAACAAAAGTTGGTCTCATGGGGCTCGATAGTTTTTACCGCCAAAAAGAAAATGAAGAAAAAGAAAACAAGTGCTATACCCATGTCATCAACCACTTCATCAATCAATCCAACTTCTTTCAAGTGTTTGGGTGTCGATACAGACAGAGCGAGGACATCGCCCACGGCTTCGTGAAAACCTGGGTTGGCTCCACCTCTGTACACTACTGGGAGATCCTTATACTGGAGGTAATACTCGATGTGCCCCATCTCATGGTGGATTGTGATGAAGTCGTCCATGGTGATGTCGGTACATTGCTTGATCCTATCAGTATAATAATTAACAAGATAGTGTTTCATAGAATCCTCAAAATTTGACATGTAAATAAAATGATGACGAATAATTCTTCTTTGTGGAGGTGTCGTGGTATATTCATTCATTTGACTCTAAATCCAAAGCAAATCGAATCCCAGTCTGACATTGTCGTCTTTTGTCAAGACATTAATCCACTTTTGCCACTCTTCCACCGAGGTGTTTAATGGGTACGCGTTATTGCGAATATAGTTTGCTCAGCATTGTGAGCGTCCGTTAAATGGCACCTGGCTTGAATGCTCCCCATGGAGTAGAGAATGTACATACACTGTGTGCAGGCAAGCCTGAATCCAACGACCAGGGTAATAATATATATGTAAAGCGCTTAGAGACATCGTCAATGTATTAAGCGCTATAATCATAAGCCCAGACTATTAATATTATTGGTACCTTTGCAGACATCTAGCTTCATTTCATGCAATATAGTTGATATGATGTACGATACTAAATGCAAGTTATTGAAAGTTGTTTTATTATCAAATTACTTTTCAACAATAAAATGACTTGAGCAGACAACATCATACTTAGGTGCAATGGCAATGCTTACCCTTAAATGTGTTGTACACCAAATTTAGTGTTAATGTCTGGTCATTTTGGGAGAAAGTTTATGTAAAGTTAACGTAAAGAATTTTGCAACGATTGGATTTTATTTTCACCTGAAATCAACTTGATTGGAGAAATCCCAAGCTGAAGCATGGCACACGACATCTCTACCATCATCCGGCTTCTTTATCATCGAATGGTCCCAGAATTCTTGGGGCATCTTAATAAGACCAAGCGACTCAAAAAACGCATCAGAGAGTTCGAACATCCGCAAAGCATCATAGTTCTATATAAATGTCATGTATCAGAGCAACATATTTCCATTAGTTTACTTTGTGAAATATTACTGAACAAACTGCTGTGATAAGATAATGGAGAGCTTCGATTCGGATAATATAACAAGCGATTACACTTAGGCCTACAATTATTGAACCCTCTCCAATTTATCTGTAAATGATGGCCTGAAGTACAATGTAGTGTAAAGATGTAGACAATTGTTTAATGATAAAATACTCCGGTTCACGAACATTTCACCAATCTGTATTTGGTTCGGTTATATTTCATTGGAAATACGAGCATGACTCCTCACAATATACTTTGCAAATAATAATAATAATAATAATAATAAATAAAAATAAATAAATAATAATAATAATATATATGTATAACAGTAATAATAATAAGAAGAAAAACATCTGTGCCTTGAATTTCTAATGATACCCAAGGAAAGATTCTTCAATGAGGGTCACATGGATAAGGTAAACAGAATATATTTGAATTTTCACCATCACTATAATCTTAGTCAACATTGGTTCAATCATTGTAATTAGACCTTATAATTAAAAAGACAAACATCTCCGTTGGCAAATGAAGGGAAAACTTGTTCCTTTCCCCTCTCCTGCAGCAAATTAGACCCCTGTACAGAAGAAAACTTGGGGCTAAAAACCAATAGAATCGACCCCCGCCAAGATAGAGTATCCTAAATACGCCTCTGATTTTACCTGTTCTACAAGCGCAGGTGTTATGTCGACAGCTTGTTTCCCTGGGAACGGTTCACATATGTCGTAAACGTTTATCCACGACTGCGCCCACATATTACCTTTTGAGACAAAAGTATTAGACATGACTTATAGTTACAAACCACAAGGGAGGTGGGAATAATCATGAAGAAGAAAAATCAACAAGGGTTTTCATTCGGACTTTTGGAATAGGTCTTAGGAATTAAACTCGTATTTGGTTACTAAGATCCACCGGCATAAAGTGTAAATATTAAGCAGGGAACAAGTATTTTATAGGAAGCTTGTTTGAATTCTAATTTTGTTTTATGATGCATGAAGATGCAAAAACACTCGATTCACGATTTAATAGAAGTGATTAATAAATAGTACTGTATTATGTCAGACGCTTTAATTAAATCTCGATAACAACCTAGGATGTGTGCTGGAATGGGTCCACGCAAGTTGATGTAGTCACCACCGTAGCGATTGTACAGCTTTCTCCTGACATAGGCATGTAGCTCCTCGTACAATGGCTTCAGTTCATCATAGAGCTTTTCTGTAATCTCCTGCAGATTGTCCACCTCGTAATACGAGCGCCAGTATGCTCCTGCATCTGGTTGATCTGAAATATATGAATCACATGGAAAATAGGTGATTCGAATGAATCAGCATCGCTAGAACTACATACTTTGTACATGAGAGTCTAAACTAATCATCACAACAACAAAACACAGAAGAAACAAGTAAATGAATAAACTAGCCCACTAACGAACAAAAAAAGCACGCCTAAACTTGTCCTCGAGAGTACCCGAAATAAACATCACGATCGCAAATACTTTAGAAAACAAAAATGAAATCGGGAGGCAATTTCAATACCCTATTGTATATATCTCACACAAACCATGCTGGGATTACGTGGAGTACGTCATTGTAATGTTCGCACATATCAAAAGGTGATAGACAAGGCTGTTGAAATTGCCTTTTTTTCCCCTCTCTTTTTTCACGTCTTTGCGCTCATGTCAAACTAGTTCAGAAAATTACATTTCCGATATCAAGTATGTCGGCAAATTAGAAATATTTCTCACAATAACACAAACAAACTTTTAAAATCAAGTATCAAAGGAAGGGCGAATGGGGCCGTCTTTCGTTTGAGGAAAAAAAAAACAAAAGTGGGGATACCATTTCGGCGTCCTCCATATTTTATCACAATCCGGTTTTACCCCTGGAAACCGTTGTTCTCCGGTTTATATCTATTTAGGAATTACGTTTTGGAAAACTTCGTACATGTTTATATTCCACAATTACTCTATATGATAATACAGAACATACTGATATATATTTAGATTTTTTTGTTTGGGGGCGTCTCTTAACATCTTCGCCATTATTTATCATCACCATGATCAGTCGCCATATGATGATTTAATCTTCTTTAAAAAACGTAACGAAAGGGGCGTCGCTAGATTTCGGATGATAATCAAACAAACCAACAAAAGATTGTCAGTTTGTCAAATTTACCAACAGGACAAAAAGAAAGAGGAAAGAGATATAGGTAGAAATTCCTGAAATAGCCTAACACAAATTTGTGATTTGCCTACACCCCGAGCACACCCCCAGTGACAACCCTTGAGTCGAATATACAGTGCGTATAAAAAAAAGTGTACCCAATTTTGGTAGCTCCTAAATAAAAAGTCATAAGCAATATGACTTTAAATTTAATTTCATGATAAAGAATTACTTATTTTCTGTCCAATGATACCCTATTCATAATATTTCTGCCACGGGTGAATGAGCACCAGGGTCTTTAAAAAGTGTTGTCAAAATTGCCTTGTTCCAAGTTTGGGCTTAAGGAACCAATGTGGGTCAAGCCTTATGCATGTGCTTATTCGGTTTTAAAGTTAAATTATGACTCGTGCATCAGCGCTCATTGTTTAAAGTGATGCAATGTATCTAGGCTTTCACAGAATCTTGTTTCAATCCACAGGATAACCTTCAACTATTTTAAACAGCCTACTAAATTTTTGTCTCATGATATCTAAGATCTCTCTGCTCACTTATCCTCTGCGCCATTTCACACGCGTAAGGAACATAAGGTGTTTATCTCGACCAGTGAATGCAAACTCAAAGGTTACTAAACCCAAATGCAAGAAAGAACACATATGGTGATAAATATCAAAGAAATTGACAGCAGACTTTCTTTAAAAAAAAGATAACATTCTAAACAAACTTTAACCATTTTGTATCACTCAATGAGAAGGGTATTTTAAACAAGGGATGCGAATGAAGTCAAGATTATAATCATCATAACGAAGAGAATATCGTACATTTTTCTTGTAATAAGCATTTCCTTGAGTTTGAGTTGATATTATCTCCTTTTTTCCAACTGCCTAATAGTAAATATAAATAAATGAGCGATTGTTCTTGGAATGAGATAACACACACATAATGGCTTTTGACCCACATTCATTGCTTCGGCCCAAAATTGGTACAAGGGGATTTGACAATACTTTTTGAAAAGCCTGTTATTCAGTCATCCTCGGCAGCACAATTATGAAAATGGTATCATTAGACAGGCGGGTAGACAGGATATCAGTTCTTCTTAACATTAACATATAGTTCACATAGGTTATAACTGTTTAATTAGAAGCTACCAAAGTTGGTTACAATTTTTTTTTGTAGCACTATATATGTATATATAATACTATTTTCAAAATAAATATAAATTCTATTGTCTCCTGATTTTGTTTTACAATAACTCTTGAAATAGTTGAAATAGTCATAAAGAACACCAATCAAAATTATAAACTAATGAAATGTAGTAATGATGGACAATTGGTTCGAATATCTTCTTATTGGTGCACAATAACATGATTTTGGTTCTAGGACAATTACCTCCTGGGCAATCACCCCCCGGAAAATTACCCCCCGGAAAACTACCCCCGGCAAACTACCCCCCGGAAAAATACCCCCAAGGACAATTACCCCCCGAAAAATTACCCTCCGATGACAATCATCCACCCCCAGAAACATCTGCTTTTATTAAAACCAACTTATTATCAGGCTGGACTTCCCCTTTAACGAACAGGTGGGGGAGGGGGGTAATTGTCCTCGGGGTGGTTGTCCTTGGTTGTCCTGGGGGGGGGGGTAATTGTCCTAGGGGGATATTTTCATGGGTGATGTTGGGTCCTCGGGGGTAATTTTCCGGGGGTAATTGCCCTGATACGGAAATCAGGCATGAGATGGTGTACTTACGAGATGTTTGTAAGTACATTTCACCTATTCAAATTTGTTCTCTATAAAGCTGGGACGAACTTTGATCAAATCATCGTGTTTACCCTCACCATCATATGAGTTCATTATATTATCCTTATCTATATATTTTCGTAAATCCTTACCATTTGCCATCGCAGCTTCATTCTTCAGCTCTACATATCTCTTGTAGTCGTCACGGGCCGGTGCTCCTACTTCGGCGCGCCAAGCGTTCCACGCCCAGTTTAACTCGTAGTAGTCATGTGATGTGGCCATAATACGAGTGAGGTCTATTAATGCATGTAAATAAATAGAATAACTACAAAATATTGTATTATCTGTAAAACATAGATATTCTTTTGATTTATTCTCGGGATGAATGAGCTCATGTTCTTATTGGCATAGATATTATCTCTTTTTGGAAACGTCCTTACTTACAGTAGGTCCATATAACCGGCTGCCCACGAGACAAAAAGAAAGCAATGGAATTAAAGTAAAATAAAGTATGAATTACGTCCATGTTGACCATAGGTCACGTGGGCCTTGGATCTCATGGACCTGCAGTTTAGTAAATCATTTTAGTTTTTAGTCTCGTGAATCATCCATGGGCTGGATATAACCCTCTTTAAAGCTCACACATTCTTCCGACATGAAATCGGCGTACAGCAGAGAAGTATTTATGTTAGCTTATAGGATTAACATTGCTAATGACAACCAATGGATAAAAGTTTCAACACGAACTCACTGGTAAGGCGAAATCCCCCGCTTCTGTGTTTGTCTCTTTCTTGGTAACATCAATCTATAATATGTAAGCTTGCCTAAGGGCGATGATAGGTATTAAAATTGTGGACGCATGGGATGTAAACGTTAATTCAGGTTCCAAAGAACTGATTAATGAAATTATGACTACAGTGTGGCAGTAAGGGAGAGATAATAGAGAGAAAGAGAGAGAGAGAGAGAGAGGGGGGACGGGGTAGGAAGGGAGAAGGGGTAAAAGTGACTTACCTGGTTCTAGTGAATAACAGGTTCCATCTTCATCACATGGTTTACCTGTTGAGTAGCGAGACTCCATACCAGAGAGAATGTTTTCAAGCTAGATGTATTCAACATCAAATTAAGAAGGGAGAAAAAGGAATCAGCAATGGAAGTTTAAATGATAGTGACTAGATAGTAGGCATCGTAGTGAAAGAATATCATATTTATTGTTTGTAAACTGCATCTAAAGAGCATATTCGAAAATTACAAGCAAGACAGTTGAAAAAGGATTTGTCATACTTTAATTCTTCGTATTCTTAGAGTGTTTAAGAAACGCACTTGATAACAAGAAAGACATATAACAAGGCCTCTATGACTGTTCATGTGAAAAGAAACTTTTATAACTGCAAAGTATCAATGTTATCATACCACAGCGTTATCATAATCTTATTTTCTTGGCATCTCAAGATTGAAATAAATGAAATTGGAGCGTAACAGGTCAAAGTGAATTAACTTAAATCAAGCCGGCTTGAATAGATTTAAGAAAAGTCAATTTCGATTTACCAAAATCGAATCAGATTGATTTACATATGATTCTATATATCTATATGTCAATATATAAATCTATCTATCTATCTAGTTGGCGCTAATACACTTTTACACCGGGCGCCTAAAATGTAATTCCGTTAAATGTAATGCAAAAGAAACACCTATTTTAATTCGGAAATCATGATTTTTGAGAAAATATGTATCAAGCGTAAAAGAGACGCACTAAAATAGATATTTCGTTTGCATTTTATTTAATGGAATCAATGTAATCACTTTTCAGGCGCCCCTGCGAAAGTACACTAGCGACCCTTAGTTTTGATGTGATTGGGCGACCATGTGATGGATCACTGATATCAATCCATTTCTTAGTTGGTCTACCTGCTTTTTCCTGTCATTGATTCCTCCTCGCAAGTGAGTAGTTGCCAATTGGAGTTGAATAAAAGTTATAAAACTAATTTATTACAAAAATACCTCTTCGAGATCTTCATCTGGTAGAGCAGCCGATCCTATGTAGCGTATGTTATCAAGTTGCCTCTTGGTATCGGAGCTAAATCCCGTTTGGTCGAAGGCATTTGCATATCCGCTCATCACCTTGCTGAAATTCGCACTTTCGAGGTTACCACTGACCTGGACATGGGAAAAGTCATTAGGATTGGTAATGACAATTTCATAGAGGTTGAGTTAAATATGATTGTAATTGAAAGTGATGAGTTAGATCTTTAGGATGTCAAAATCAATCAATAACAAGATCGCAATGATTTTTGAAAAGTCAGCCTATGGCGATTTCAATAACCTGGTCTGTAAATGTGCGAACATTACAATGATATATTGCGTAATCCGAACATTATTTTCATGGGATATACATGTACAATAGGGTATTGAAATTCGTTGCGAACATGTTCAGTAAAAGTTACCTTATTATGTGTGTACTTACAGTATAGATTCAAAGAAACGAAGTATAACTAAATTCGGGATATATTTTGTAATATTTTTGTAATGTTTTTGTTAAAACTGTAGGAGACATGGTAGCGGGTATAAGATGCCAGATAACGCCATCCTTACACATCACTAAGGCAATTAAGTTAGGATGTAAATATCTTCAACTTTATGTGGAAAGTTTCCCATCTTACATGACGCATTGAAAATACTGAAACCATTTACATATTTTATCATCATGATTTTAGGTGATCCAGATCAATTGAATCCTGGTGACTTTGGATTCAATGTATGATTTATACTTGTAGATATTCTTTTATCAATCATTTTCAAATATTTCAAACTATTACAAGGGGCATACGGGTCAGTGTAAAAAAACGGAAGCGTTGGTAAGACTTTGGTGTTAGACCATGAAACGGCGCCAGGAATTAAAATTTTTATTTCTATCATACATTCAAATTTTCTATACACTTTTATAAATGAGCCTGTTTTATGGATTCATATTTACCATTTGCTCCCGATTGTATTCTGTGATATTCGTGTTATAGTCCCATGCCTTGAATGCTGACTTGGAATATACGTCCATGGCCATGTCGTTGAATTCATCCAGAAATTCTGTTGCAAGTGATTCATCGTTAACGCTGCCGGCAGGAGGTATCGGATTTTCAATAAAGCATTCAACAGAGCATTCTGGTCCTTTAAGAAGGACCAGGCCCAGAGCCGAGAAAGCGCGTATCATTTTTGATTGGATGCTATGTTCAGTCACTCTAAATCGAGCTCCTTTCTCTTCGGACCAACTTATCTTATTGAAAGGGCATAAGGCTAAATCCCAGCTCATATGCTTTAATCTGCTACAAAGTAAGTCAATAAGTACATCGTACCAAACTCAAATATATAGTTTTTCTTTAGGGGACTGCTGGGGATAAATATTTGTCTTTAGCTGGACAGACTTAATAAAAGAGAGGAACAAAGAAATAAAAAGAGAATTTCACGAGATCTTGCAGCAACGCCCATTTCGTCAGGAGAACGGGTCACTCCACAAATTATGATACAACAATTGGTTTATGATGGTTTGCGAAACTTTGGACTCTACTTTATAAACGCTGTAAAACTGAAAAGTAAATGTTTTGTTGACGCCGTATATTTGTCCTAAAGCGTAGTGTAATTACCATCTGTTACATGCCGTGAACACCTTAATAGAATTTTACAAGATATGAAACACTAGGTATATGAACTCTCTTTACAACTTTGTTTTGGGCTATTATCTATCTAAAAATTAAATTATATGTCGCCCACCCCTCTTAAGTTACATATTTCTTTCCTCTTCCTCTTATGTGGCCCCTTCTTCTTTCACACACCTTATTTCTCGATTTGGTTTGTCTTTTCATCTAAATTACATTTGTTATTTTAAAACCAAACTTGGACTTTGCCCAACAGTCTTCGTTTCAAACGTTTCTCCAGAGTTGCAATGGATAAAGATTACCACTGACATTCATTAATTTAGTTGTAAATGTACTGGAACGGTTTTCAGTTTGTAAGACTTGTATGTTACTTGATCTCCTTATATTCAACATTTGAAAGCGACCTAACTTTGTCAACGCCCCTTAAGTTCATTGCTCTGCAACTGCTTTGCAATAGACTTTGATCGTATCCGGACACCTAACCCATGGACATCCACCCCCCGGATAACCACCCCCAGTCAACTACCCCCAAGGACAACTAACCCTTAGGACAACTATCCCCTAGGGCAACCACCCTCTAGGACAACTATCCCCGGGACAACTTACCCCCGGACAACTACCCCGATACAACTACCCCCAGGACAACTAACCCCTAGGACAACTACCCCCGGACAACTACCCCTTAGGATGGTTGTCCGGGGTAGTCCTAAGGGATGGTTGTCGTAGGGTAGTTGTCTGGGGTAGTTGTCCGGGAAAGTTGTCCGGGGGTAGTTGTCCTGGGGCTAGTTGTCTGTGGATAGTTGTCCGGGGGTACTTGTTCCGGGGGTAGTCGTCCTAGAGGATGGTTGCCCTATGGGGTAGTTGTCCTAGGGTAGTTGTCCTAGGGGGTAGTTGACTGGGGGTTGTTATCCGGGGGTAGATGTCCAGGGGATAGGTGTCCTAGAACCGATTTTGATACCATATCGGGCACATATATCTGTCCGTCGATTTCACGCATATAAACGAATGCGGATAGCAATTTATATTCTGAAAAATATCAAAATTGTATACAAAAAGGTTATTTTTTGGCGATTATCCATCCTATTTGTTGAAAATGTGTCACGTGACACTCAACATTTTTAAAATATGAATTAGGTTATTTGTTAGCGAGTATCCTATTGGCTGAAAATGTGTCATGTGTGACACTCAACATTTTGTTATTATATATGTGCACGATCACGAATATAACCTTTCTTGCGCGGTATAGGGCACCTCTCTTCCACGCGTACCCATTCATTGTCTTACCTGTGCGCATCAGACGCGAAGGCAACCTGAATGTAACTGACTCCAAACTGGGATCGCAAATAACCTCAATTTTATAAACCAAATATTTCAAGCCTTGCCTTTAATATTCACTTCCAAATTCAGAATGCCACTCGAGCCAATATATTTCCACATCGGCCTGTGGCCTCGGTGAAATGTAACATCACTCGGGAAATTTTGAATTTGCTCATATATTTTATTATACTGAACGTCAGAGCATTAATATTTGTATAAATGATATTTCGCTTTTCATGCGTGTTATTATTTCACCAATAGGAGTAAAAAGCAAATTATTTATTACAAAAAAGTTAAATATGTGCAGTTTCAAATCATAAACCATCAACACATTTTTAAAGGTACTATGTCCCATTTGCAGGCCAAAAAAATGAAAAGGTTAAATTCCAATATCATTTGAAAGACAATATTAATTTAGAACTTCCCTGAAAAAAGGGGGCTTGAAAATGTCTTTAAGTGGGAAAATAACGACTATTAGTTGTCGAATCGACTTAGAAGCTATAGAACCAGTAAGTATTAGTCTGATTTTTCAGACCATTGTACCGAATGGTCGTACGTTTTATGCTGCGCAAAGATTCAATCGGTTTAATTTTGGCCATTACAACAAGTGGGTTACTGATGTAGACAAATGCTCATGTACCCTTTACAGCTCATTTTATGTATGTTATTACCAAAAAAGAAAAAGCCAGTCAGTCACTCAATAGTGTCTGACAGTGAAGGTTAGCAAGTAAACGGGTTTCCTTGCATAATTTGAATATTAGGACACTGCTAACGTTTAAATTTCACAGATAGGACATACATGACATATTCATAATTCCTGCAAAGTTCTACAGAATTTGATGTTGGCTGTAAAAGGGACATAGTAACTATCTTTTGAATGTAATAACCATAATATATAATTTTGTTTATTTTTTATTTTTTGACTTGTCAGTGATATTTCGTGTATTGATATTAGTGCCTAAAGAATTATGACCAGTTCTTTTCAGAATTGAACGTACTTTGGGAAAAATCCTGGATCTGCTCCTTGTGTCTATGGGAATATGTTTAAAAGGTGAAGAAGTAAACATAAGAATTATTTCTTCCCCCTTTTTTAAGTCATTAAAGTTGAAATGCAGTAACTGATATGTCAACATGCTTTCTACTTTTTCGGAACAGCGGAACAGCGCTCTAAAGATCAAACATCCTGGGGGCATTTCTTCTGAAGTATGTTTGTTTTGACATAACAATATATCAAAATAATATGCGGGTCATATCCAGGGGCATGCTTACAATTATTCATCCTACTCTCATCTCTCATATCTCTCTAGGCCTCTGCAGTGTTACCCGATACGACGAGTTGAAATGCTTTATCACTCAGAGGGACGCCAACGAAACCGTGGATGATCTCGCGAAGAGTTAGGAGGGATTATCGTCGCAGAATCACCCTCCGAATCTGGAAAATGGGACGCTTCGGACAGATTAGCCGGTCGCAGGCGGGACTGGCGCCAGTGCTTGCGGCGATCATTCTGATAGCGACCTGGTTAATTCTGACTCGTATTGCCTGGATACACTTTGGTGAGTCAGAAGATGAAATGGAGGGTAAACAGAGACACGGGGCGGATGAAAGACAGGATTCGATATCAGATTGGAAGAGGAAACAGAAGGGTACAATTACACAGTCTGAGGCGTGGGATATGTATAAAGTTGGCTGTTATACCTACATGGCGAGTGGTGAGATTGAGCTTCTCACCAACCACAAAGCACTACGTGCTATGGAATGCAAGCAGAGGTTGCCACAGGCGCTTGTCATTGGGGTCAGGGGTTGCGATTCTTTCATTCTCTCCAAGGTACTGGGGCTTCATCCCTCCGTAATTTCGCATTCAGAGTCACACTTCGAGTGGCCTAGCATTGACTTGGATCGTCAAATTTCCAAGTGGAGACGTGGGCAGCCATATTCATCACGATTTCAAATGACAATCGAGCATTCACCCGCGTACGCTGATGATCACGATCTTTTAGAGGGCGCTATTCAGCGGGCGGCACCTGGAATCAAGGTGGTGATCGTGATTCGAGACCCTGTAGCCAGAATAATATCAGAAATCGCAAGCACACATAGAGGTGTTTTAAACCTCACACTACATTCCATGCAGCCCACCGTCTTCCAAAATCCTAATGAAACCGTAGCTGATGACGAGCTAGTTCCATACAATCACCAGGATAATGCCGTAACCGTCGAGAACACCTTGATAGATCGCTATAACCGAGTAAATGCTGACTCTTCCTTGATTCGAACAGGGGTCTATTACAACACTCTGAAGAAACTTCAAACCCTTGTTAATGATAATGAAGGTTACCTAGTCATTGACAGAGATGACTTCGTTCATCAGCCTCTTCAGACTTTAGCAAGGTTAGAAACGTTCCTTGGCATCAAAAAATTCTTCCGCGGAGACCATTTTGAATTCCATGACCAGGATGGACGATACTGTGTGAATGTCGAGAGGAGACCTGATACACACTGTGTCTACGA